>JAQGBE010000732.1:0-15162 GCA_034698225.1 Scheloribates latipes | reverse complement strand
ATCAATAACTAAGAGATTGGTGACAATGATCGAGGAAAGTGTTGGACATTCGCTAAATTCATTATTTCCCGTGAGAAGCATAGAGGAAAAATTCCCCGAAATTGTAATGATCTTGATAATTGTTATGAAATCAGTCTTTATGATCAGGTTATACATTAATGACCGCAATATAATTGATATTAAGTAGGAGAAAAAGCAACAAGTTAACTGCAAAAATGACCAATATGCCAGTAAAACAATTACGATAATTGACCATAATCATTTCGAAGAAGTACAAAAATAAAATTCTGGCAACAAAATTGCTGTCAAATTATCTAGATACAACAATTGTTTACATAATTTTGCTAGAAATAAAAGTTACAAAGTACCCAAGTACAAAAAAATAACAATTGCTCATTGATTTTAGGTCATGTTTACATACGATTCTATCTATAAGAAAATCATTATATCTTTTTTTGTCTCTAAACTTAAAACTATAGCAAAATGTAATTACAATGCAATCAATTATTACCAATCGATTTCCAATAATAGACCTTGATTAACTAGCCAATAAATGACCAATTTAATGCCGATTATTGTAGTATGTGACTCACTCGAGCGCGGTAAACATCCTTGGCTAAGTTAATGTTAATGTTACAGATCGGATTGGCCCGAAAAATAATGTTTACGACCATTTATACCCATTTACGCATTTAGGTCCATCACCTATAAGAAGGGCATATCTCAGTTGCATTCAATGCTAATTAATGTCTTTTCTCGATATAATGACTTGAAATGCCTACAGTTATTGCATTGATCACTTCAATGCAATTCGAATTAACAGCAAGGTTAAAGTTCAATCGTTTTTTAACGAAAACTTTCCCTGTATTCCAGCTCCAGGGCTAATTGAAAAACAGGGATTTTGTCAATTAACTAGGTGAGCCGATGCTACATACTTAATACTTCCTAGTCAAGTTTGAATAATAAAGTTTTAATAATCTGGCTTAATTTGGCTAATGAGCCTGGATTAGTCGAGCGTCGTAGCGATGTCTGAGCGAGATAAAGAGTGATCTAGATATTTATAACCGCACTACGACACTAATCAACAATGCAGTGAAGAGTCGGGTCGTTAGTGATCACCGTTAGTGATCAGACAGGTTTGGCTGTGCTCTCAGTGCTGTCAGTGCTGGCAGTGTTGGCTCCGTTCGATGCCCAGCGCCAGAGAGCGGAGCGCATCGGCCGCTAACACCTGTTTCTCTCCTCTTGTCTTCACTACTAACCCAATTGCGGACACCAGTCGTGACGTCACAGCGCAGCCAAAGCCATATCTTTTTCACTCCGGCTGTTGCTTCTGAAGGCAATGCCTCACTGAAGACACTGATCGCCAATCCGTGCGCTTCGGTGTCAGTGCTCTCACTGCAGCGGACCTCTCTCTCGCTCGAACAGACCAAAACAAATCAATTGATCTTGTTCATTTTGGCCAGTGATCGGATTACCTAGCCTATTATGCTCTAACACGAACTCACCTGGCTCATTTTGACCAACAGCCAGCCCTCAGAGATGATCAGTCGGCGCACTATACTCTCCCGTTCCTGTGATGACCACGACTTGAGCGACATATACGACACCGACGTCTGGTTCAATGTCGACAAACTCATTCAAGTAAGCTAGATCATTCATTAAACATTACAATAGAGTGTCTATAGCATAGCGCGTGATCAATCAATTTTGTTGTAACAATGTAAATTTAGAATTTTCACTAAAATCGTGCGAATAATTGATTTTATTCATCGGCCAATATTGAATGTGTGCAAGATAACCATCAGTTAATCAATTTGCCATGTTGTTCCTGTGTAACCACCTCAAATATAATTTATAAGTGTAAAATTATTATCAAGTTCACAATGAGATTGTTGAACCGATTGTCTGACGAGAGTGACCACAATTAGAACGACGAACTCATCAAGCTAATTGTGTTGATGAATTGTGGTGATGATTGGTGCAAGCCACATTCGTCGGTTTAAATTCTTTAACTTTGGACAATAAGCTCAGTTAAATTGACAAAGATCGTCAATCGAGCGAATTGGCCACGATGACCGCAATGACCTAGTTACAATTAAGCCATTATTTGGCGCATCCATGCCTGTCAGCTGACAAAACAATTTCACCTTTCTCTTTGTTCGTCTTAACAAAGGTCACGTATCGTCTGTTCCAGGCCAGTTATCATGGTATTTTTTCCTGCGAAAGCAAACTTTCAATGACACAATTCTCATCCTGTTGACTTTTCATATTATAAATCGAATTTATTTTCCTATTATAAGTTATTTACCTTTCAAGCAAGATTAAATCACTGCTCAAATTGAACTCTACTAGTAAAACAACAAAACTAACCAGATCGATTTGAAATTCCGTTCGCCAATATAATTGATGGTCTCGTCGATAAACCTTTAGCGATAACCATCTAGCTAATAAGTCAAACACATGAATTCAGCCATTGTGCTAATTAACAAGCAACAAAACAGTCCAATACAACCAAGATTAGATTCGTTTCAGTAGCCAATCGATTGTTTAACCTCTTTGCTATCGATTCATCGCTTTTATTTGCAAACGGTTTCCGATTAATCGATTAAAGCAATTAAAACAATTAAAAACCTGGGATTTAAGTGCAAAATAACAATCTATTTATCACATGGATTAATCATCTTGCATAATCGACTGTCAAAATGTTGCCATTATAACGACCTTGCATAGATTTGCGCAATTATTGACGAGAAGCAAAAATTGGTTGATAATAGGTTTCACTTGAAAATTGTTGTTTTTGATTGAACTAGTTCAGAAAATCGATTGAAATTGAATTCACTTGTTTTGCATAACAAATTTGTATTTGGGTGAGCCAGGTGACTCGCTCCAGTGAGCAGGCAAGAGTGAAAGGGGTGAAAACCTGGTACTAATTAGCATAGGTTTAATCAATCACTAAGCAAATTGATCACTATTTTTAACATATCATGCAAAGTATGAAAATGTTTGTTAATTTGTGAGCCGGATAAGTATTATAAGCTCGAGTTAGTTTCTGAATAATCTGCTGTTCAGCAGCATACAATGTGTGCATGGCCAAAATCAAGAGCAATGCCACCAAATTTTCTTGATTACCCCCGAAACTCGTACTGTTGTTATCAAATTACAGAGCAATTATTCGCTGCGTTTAGTGTAACACATATTTATAGTGAAGATTATTATTCAAATTGAGTCCCAAATTCACTCTTAATTTAATTGCTGTGAGCCGTCGAGTCATTGATATCACTGGTAATTATAGGCTTTGAAAACGAGTGAAAATTTTCGGTAAAAATTTCGGTCAATTAATGCGTTTTGTTATGTGCTTTGGCTTTTGATTTTGACGGAAGTGATGGCTAATTAATTGGAAAATTGGGTGAACAAGATAACCGACAGCTCTGAAAAACTCATCCTCACGTGTCTGTGGGTTAATCTTGGTTTGATGTTTATCACCTTTTAATTGAATTTCCCAAAAGTTGTTTTATATTTCATTAAATTTTGTTAATTTTCACCAAAATGCAGTAAATTTGACGGAAATTTCGGAAATTAGTGTTAATAAGAGAGATCTGTTACTCAATTTTTAATTAACCCCTCAATTTCTTGACATTATCCGGATAAATAATCGATTATACATAAGCCAGAAACAAAAGTCCAACCAGTAATTATCAAGGATATTAAGTTCTTAAGGAGATAAGAGATATGAATAATTAAAAGCAACAAAATTTATAGAAATAATTTATATTTCAGTTCACATGACTTCAGAAATCAATTTTAGACATTTTTATTGTTCAAATCAGTCAAATAAAAAACATTATCATGGATAATTAAACGCTTGTTAGCGTTGAGACGCCAGAATTAGCATGATAAGCGCTGTCGTGAATTATTCAGGCGGTGATGCCATTGTATTATCCGATCGGACGGACACACGAAATGCTCGGAACCGAGAGATGAATACAAAATATTTAACAGAGAAGAGCCGACCAGAAGTGGGTCGACAGCCACTCGTTATTAATAAAGAGCCTGTCGTGTGTTGAGGGGGACTAACAGGTGGGGGACAACCAGTAGAGCGCCTTTTCAGTAGAAAATCGTTTACTAGATTTCAAATGTGAAATATAAGTGAAATAAAAATTAAATAAATATATAAATTTCTAAATATATATTCGCTTTGAGCGGCAAAATACCCGTTATTTTTGTATCTGTTAATAAAATCAGCAATTTAAATTAAGCCAGAATAGTGTTAGATTGCAAGGGAGACATACACTAATAGCCTGGTCATTGAGCTTATGGAGGATTAATGGAAACCCGGAATGTTTTTCTCCGTATGAATCGAATCCAAGTTTTTTTTCTATCATTCAATTTCTATTTAAAACTATGTTTTCGTAAGACTTTTGAGCCGATGTATGACACATCAGTATTGAGAACATTGAGGCAAAAGTGAAACTTTCATTTTGAATATCAATGATAAACACAGTTCTGATGTAGTGTTCAGTCAGTGATGGACAGTCACGCGAGAGAATGAAAAGTTTCGATGCAATTTTACCTTTAAATTCATTAAGCAAGTTGAATTTTGAGCAAGCGGTTTTGTAGCCGATCTGCATCAAGCTGTAAAATTAGTTGCTTATATTTAATCTAGTCTATTTCGTGAAGTTGGTAACTAACCAGCGATTGAGAAAGCGATTTTTTTAATCACACCTAAAACCGATAAGACATGGAATAACTTCTATACAAAAGTTGTCATTATTCGAAAAGTCCCAGTCATTGGACTTATATGTCTGGCCATCCCTGGAATGACCAAAATTCTGAAATCAATTGCAATGCATTCGTCAGTCAGACAGACAAACGGTTAATAACTATTATTGGTTTCGCTTATTCTTCATCCGAATCCCCGAAAACTGTTTCAATCCGTCACTGAAATAATAGTGAATTATAAGACAAACGCCACTTAAATACTGTTATCATTGGCTAAAGAGTTCTCGATTTGAATAGCAATTGGAGTTCTCAGTTGAGTTCAGTTGTCAGGCGAGTGCTGTCCAATCCTAACCCACCTTTTGTTTGGCGTTTCACTCAATTCAATGGTTCGGTTCGGTTGTGTCCGATCAGTTCAGCGATAGTATTGGTATTTCAAGACCGAAGACAAACAACAATTAAAATTATTATTCAAAGAGAAAGTGAATTAACAAATTCGTAACCAATTTCTTATTGCATGTTCACTCCCGACGACTCTGTAAGGCAGTGGAAGGACAGCCGTAAGAGCTCAAGGGTGGGGTCGGCTTTCCAATAGACCCCTTCAGCTATAATAGTAGAGGAAAGGTCATTCAAAAGCTCTTATTATTATTAATTCTGCATTTGGCTTACTTATCGGCCAAATTGAGCTTGTTAAAACATTTCATTAAAATAAATAGCCGAGAAAATTAACTGCTCTGACAGCTAAAAGGGAATGTCTCGACACTTAGCCACCCATTACTTAACGCCATTATTCAGCAGACAAGACGTCAATTCAGGTGTCCTTTCGCTGTCTATCTTCGGCTCCACTTTCGAGTGTCGAAACAGTTCTTTTCAATTGCAGTGATTTTGAAATTCAAATATCACTTCGATTATACACTTTTGCCACCGATTTTATGCCGAGAGCCGCTCCGAGAGGCCACTGATCCTCGACTAATGGCCTGCATATGCAAATCGGGAGTGAAATTGTACTCTCGTTTTGTTATTGTCTTTCAATTGTCTTTTCGAGTATTAATCGCTTCGCTAAACAGTTAACTAATATTAATATCTTAAGCGTCTGAATGCGATCGACAGTTCAGTTAAGATTATAACTGTTTTTGGGGTATATTTTTGTCACAAAACCTTCTAATTTGATATCTGATTCGTGGCTGCCATTAAGACACTTTGCCGCCAGTTCTTTGGTGTCAATTTGGCGCAGAATCACTCGTGAATTGAAAATTAATTTTTAGAAATTAAAGACAAAAATCGAGAGATTTGTGATTAAAAACTCGAAATTTGTGTTAAAATAGTTTTTGAGTTTAGAATTTTGATTAAAATTCTGTTTTATAAGGCAATGGATTAATGCAAAAGTGGTTTTTGAAGTCGTTTTCTTCTAATGAAATGTTTTTTATTAATGATATGTTTACTCTTAGTAATCAAGAGTGGAGTGACATAATCCAGGGTAGAAATTAATCAGATGCTTTTTGAATTTTTGGTTCACAACACATATTGGGAAATTATGGGACAGGCTCTGTCGAGGCAACTTGCGATAGGCATCGGACATAAATTAGCTAGTGAACCAAGGAGATATATGGAAAGCCATAAAGATAACATGGAACACTAAAGAAATGTCATCCTCAATATGCCTTTTTAGTTAATTGTGATGAGTGCCTTGGGGGGCTAAACTAAACTTAATTTAGTACGTTATCATTGATACTGATCGAGCAGATATTGTGCAAAATAGCTGAATTGATTAGCATAATTATTCACCAGCCTCTCCACTATCGGATTCACATCAGACACAGTTTTAATACACTAGTGTTGGCAAAAAAGAAATTTACCGGAATATTTCACTCAAATAATAATTACAGAGAAAGTTACCCGAAATTTATGCACAATTTAAAAGAGAAATGTCCCGAAAGTTTCGTGTTGGCTAGTGTTAGCCCCCGAGGCCTACTACGAGTGTAACTATTTATAAACAAGCATAAATAGGTGAGTACGTATGAATTGAAAATTGGGTATAAAATTTATACTATAAATATTGCTATTTATTGATGACTTCTAATAGCAAGAAATGATGAACAAGGAACTGGTCTATCCTACCAATTGGCAGGTTTCCTAAATAGACCACTGTTGAGTTTCTAGGCCAATTTCACACCTATGATAGTGATCTGGCACTTGTATAGACCCCAATCAATCACTATAATTAGCCCATTGTTGTCATCGATCCAACCACTGGTCAGCACTTCCAGTGAATGCCTTGTTTTGTGTGGAAATGTTTGCAAAACTTTTCCACTGACCAGTCGTTCCAATAGCCATAGATCTGTAGACCAGAATCTTCGAAAAGGTCTAATCAAGAACAGTCAAGAGAGTCATCATGCTAGAAAGTAAGTATAGCATGCTCCACATCGCTATTTCAGCAAACTTATCATGCTCGACTGAGCTCTTGATTGACATATCACAACTCATAAATTGAAGATTGAAAAACCCTGTTGATAAAAAGTTGATAGTTTTATGTTTGATGTTTCCCTCTCTGCAAAAACTGCATGTCTAACATGATTGATAACTTGATAATAACAATGGTAAATGTATAGAAATTGTATTGTCCCTGGTCCTATGCCTCGGCCACGTGCTGGCCAACTGCCACCATCCCGAGGTGCACGCGCCCTGCATGTGCCAAGATGGCGAAATCGCGTGCCACGGCTTAGAGAAGATGAACCTCAAGGAGATTATGCGCGAGTTCAACGACAAACTGGAAGACAAGGAACGCCACTTCAAGAGCTTCTTGTTGGACAACAGCAGTGTGACTGCCATAGAGGCGGACACCTTCTTCAATATCACGTTCGACTACATCGGCTTCTTCTGGAACCGTCAGCTCACGCACATCGACAGCCACGCGTTCGGTAAGACAGCGAACGTCACCAAACGTGTGAACATCGAGTACACGCCCGTCGAGAACCACGAGCTGTTCCACGCGCTCAACACTCTTAGGCACGTGGAGGTCATCCTCTGTCACCACATGAACATCAGTGAAATACCGTCGCACGCCTTCATAGATGATATCGAAGCGCAAGAGTCGATCCACTTCTTGGGCTTCCCGGCCGTCGGCGCACTATCTATCGGAGAGTACGCTTTCTATGAGCTGTATAACCTGGAAGAGCTTGACCTGGACCACAACACTATCGGCCACATACCCGAACATGCCTTCCGCTTCAGTCGGCCGTCCAACCGGACTCTACTCATCAACTTGTCTAACATGGAAGCGCTGAACAGCACAGGCTTTGCTCTGAACTCACTGTCCGAGATCGGTAGGCCCACCATTTTGGACTTGAAAATGAACCCGAACATCACCTACCTGGACGAGGCAGTGTTTCGGCCCTTCTTCGATGCTCACCCCGACAATCGGGTGAAGATGACTGACGACTTCGGCCATCACGGCATCGATTGTGTCCAATGCCAGAACTATTGGCTGCTGGAGGAGAGCCGATATCTGAACCGAACGGATCTGGTCAAGTGTGCCGACGGTCGGGACATCTGGAACGCCACCAATTTTGCCGACTGTCGACACAACCACTCCCTATCCAACTAATAAAGCGGCCAATTATCTAGCTGATTTCATGCTTAAATAAATGCCCAAATACAATTGATCCAGATTAATGATTTACGAATCCGATTGCCAATTATCCAATTATCCGAGCACCCAGTTATGTAATAATTGGAGTCTCAAAAATGCCTAACCCTTTGGAATCGTCCGTTCGTTACAAATGTTATGTTCGTCTCCGAAAAACAATTTGTTGGATATGTGTCACTGCGATAGACAATGATTTGTTGTCTTGTCTTATGTCTTATGTCTTGTATAACACATACAAACTGTTCATTGCTTTTGATTTCTTCCGCAATTAGTTTCTGTTGTTTAATGGACAGCAAAATGTATTTTTCGGCCCCAAAATTGTTTTCTCGGCATTTCTGAAATATTTTCGGCGCCGAAAAAGACATGAATATAACGACTGAATGAAGAAAAAGTTTGAGTTTTGCGATCAATCGTCAGATTATAAAACGAGATGAAAAAGAAATTGTTTTATAATCGTACTTAAAGTGTATTGTATTTTAGCCCACTCTACAAAACAATCGCCAATTTGATTGACAGCTAATTTTATTGGCTTTTATTGGAGTATTCGTACAATTTTTAACCTGAAAAAATTACCCAATTATTTCTGCTGGCCTTTACCCTACTCTCTTGTATAAGCGCTCACTTATACACGAGATTCTTGGAAATTTTGATCAAATTTACCGTTTACACAAGGTGTGCTAATAGAAGAGAGTTTAGGGTAGTCCCTTATACAAATCGATCTAGATCGTGTTACAGCAATCAGACTAATTGAATTAATTAGGCAAATTTCGCTAATTTGCGAATTATGCAAAACAGGGTAATTTTGATTAGAAAAAAATGAACTTTCATTATTTGCTGCTTGTTATTCATATTTCGCTTTTCCATAACTAACCTTTTTCTTCTCAGTCCAGTTATCCCGCTCTTCATAAACTAGAAATCCAGGAAACAATAAGAAACCAATTTTTTCAATGTGTTTCACAACATTTCGACTGTTTTTATGTGCACACAATTGTCGACCGTTTTTAGTGGTAACCCATAAATCAGTTCTGAATTTCTCTACTTTTTCTAATTGTGTTATTAAAATCGACGCTTTATATTGACTTTAATGTAACGATTGGCCAAAACAATGGCCATTATATGGGGAGTCATCTCTTCAGTTGAGAACAATTGCGAGAATAAACTTGATCTCCAAAATGTTGATAAGAATCGAGCCGTTCGTCTGAAACAAATACAATTGAGAATACAAAAGCATTTATTGAGCAATTGATACGATTATCATTAGAAGGGCTTATTATACGCTCATTTCAAACAAGAGTTAGTCCCGTCTTCTGTCAAAGACATCAATTGTTTAATTTGATCCCAAAAATTGTTTCATCACTTATTTTATTGATGCAATGACTTCATCCGAGCACTTAATAAAATTTGATAATAAAACTTACAAGAGGATAAATTCTCAGATCATGATCAATATTCATATTTTATTGCCCATTATTTTGTATAATAAAAGCGAAATCAAGATCACTTAGGGTTGAAAGTTTCAGAAATTTAATGAAAATTTCACATTAATACGGGAAATACTGATGAAATTTTCACGAAGTTTACTTGTTTACAAATCATTAGTTTTATTGCAATTTTAAAACCACTTGGCATTGTATGTAGATCACTTACTGTTACTAATTTTGATTTTGTTCTTGTTCGAATTTTCAATTTGCGTGATACTAATCTGGCACAAGGCCTGGACAACAATTACAATATGCGGGTCTGGAATATCGGTTTATTAAATAGTTTTAAACCAGCGATTAAATATTCATTACAACGGACTTCGGCAATGATAATGGCGACAAAGTGATGGTTATCTTGATTAATTGTTATGGCAAATAATTTATTATGTAAATAATCATGGACATCTCTGAACACAATTAAACGTTTATTACTTGTTCCTAATCCCTAAATATAATTCAGTTTAAAAGACTATTTTAATTTCAAATTAAGGAGTCTTTAAGGAGTATTTTAAAATTAATACCCACTATAAAACTGATAAAATCTAGTGAATTACAATATTTTGCAGTCAATAATAGTGATTTCCATCATGGTATTTTCTGTATTTAGCTGCTTAAATGGTTTTAATATTGTAATTAATCGCATAATTAATGAGAATTTCATTATTAATTGTAATCAATTTTCTACACATCAGAACCATATCCAAGAAGTGCTGATGAAATGGGAACAGATAGACGACGAGATCTGGGCCAAGATCATTGTGATGGAGCGCAACCGACGGGTGGCCAAAGCGTACGCCAGAGCGCCCGTATTGACGGTCAACGGCGGCGACAACGGCTTCGACGGCTATCGGATAGGACTCAACGGTTTCGATAACCCGATGCGCGACCCGAAGACTGAGGACATCAAACGCCAGGTGGGACCCGGTGTCAAAGTGAAGATGGACCAGGATGGCAACATCTTGGTGAAGCGGTGCAGTAAGGCCAACGTCTATGTCAAGGGATGGCTCAATACGGATGGCAGTGATGGCCAGAGTGGCGGCAGTTGTGTCTCCGCGGAGATAATCAAAGCCAACGGAACGCTAGAAATGAATAAATCGGTGAAACTGTTCGATATGAAGCGCTTTCAGGCCAATGTCTACCGCGAACTCAAGAGCTCTTATCCCGACCGCCGGAAACTCGAGGAACAGTGTATCAGTTTCTTGGCATTTGTCAGGTATACTCAATGGGTGGTTACCACGAAATCAAGCTTGGTTAATAATTAATCACTGACAGAGATGCCAACGATGTGCTGGACGTTCCCGTGTGGATGATGATCATCAACATCGTGGCACTCGATATGCTCAAGTCAAAACTGCCACCAAGTATTACCAGGCTAACGGTCATGCCAATTCAAGTTGAGACTAACCAAGCTCGTTTCTACAGTAACAGAGAACCCATATTCGACCGTTCCGTCCGACTCGAGCGGTGGCAGCAAATCGACGAAGGGCTCAGAGAAGAGCCGGCCGCCTCGACTGCCGCCCAGGGATGTGGTCGGCAAACGGGCGCCAATCAGTCTACCCAAACCAGATTACGAGGGTAACTCGGAGAACGAGTTCAGCGACCAGGATAGAATGAAACGTGATGCTAATAAGAAGATAGGTATTTGCCAGCTCATTTTCTCAATGTCCTTGTGCTCATACATATGCCGTTCCCGCAGAGAACCCCTATTACAGTGGATTCTCGGCCCGAGTGCCTGACTTTGCCAAACGTGGTCCGAATTCTGGCGGTCAGTCAGGAGCGAGAGGAGAGCCACCGGTGATGAAGAAGAGTCAGTCGAAGGGCTTTCTCTCGCGGGCGGGCCGTAGCGGCAGTCACCACGACCTGACACACTCGGAGTCGACCGACAGCTTCCTATCGGAGCGGCGACTGAACGGCAATCACAGTATAAGCAGCGGTTATATCAGTGGAAGCAATACTAATACACTTCGCAGCGATTGTAACGACATTTACGGCATTAATCACTCGTATCTGCAGAACAGATACCCCTTTAACTTGAGACCCAATCAGATGTCGTCGCGGGAACTGGCGCTCAAGTTCAGGCCTCGGCAGAAGGGGTATGTCGTCGGCGACTGGGAGTGACACTGACTTCGATTAACTATTTAAGCATGTTCAATTTTATCTGTATTAATGCAATTAATGACTTTGATGTTAAAACGAATTATATAGGTGCTCGCCTTCCACATTGAGTGAATTTGTTTTAATATAAATATCATCATTAATTATTATTATTTTGAATTGATCGGAAGTTAGCATGCAAGAAATTGTTTATGTGAGTAATTTATGACCAAGTTTTTATTGAATTTCATTTTTTACACCAACAATCTTGTAGTTTGTGTTTTTAATTGATCAATTTCCTCAATAAATAATAGATTTTATGCAAAATAGTGTTCTCTTTGCGGGGACACAATTCCGACTGCAGTTCAAGTTATGTCGTTTTTGAATCTTTAGAATGCATCGGAGGAGAGGATGTAGACCTTGGTAGTCTACATCCAATAATGGGTTAGCTTAAACTGATGATTAAAATGATAATTGAAATGCAAAAATTCTGATACCCAATCATATTGTGCGGTATTTTTGCATTTCAATGATTTCATTCGATTCGAGTTTAAACCAAATCATTATTACGCAAACAATTCAAGTCTAGACTATGAAAGTCCATATCCTCGAACCGATACCTCCGGACTCATCAGCCGTTTCGCTTCATTGTGAAACTATCGCTGAAGAAACTAACAGTTAGCGAACGCTCCGATTATTACCCAAGTTATCCGTCAACATCATCTTGGAGTAAAGGTAAGACAAAAATTATCATTCAAAAATTAAAATTCACTGGTCATGTTGTCATGGTGAAATTATATGTTTGCAAAGCAAGATCCGATAGAATTGATTTTCTTTTATTCAACATCCATAAAAAGAAAAAATTAATCACCTTGTTTGAGTTGTGCAATAAACTGGATTTTAAATCGATCTAGATTGTGCACAATGTTGCCATAATAAATGCCAATTCTAAACATGCACAACATTTTGTCTAGACAAATTTATTAATAAAAATTAATCATTGACTAAGGCTATCTTCAGGCAATACGTTTCGATTGAAAGGTGAATTAAAACAATATTCGACTTGAATTATTGTCAAGGGTAAATCCCTCGCAAAACACGACCGGCAATTAGCATGGGTGGTTACCATTCAAGTTAATGTGAACTTGATGTGGTTTTTCTGATTCTGGCACACATTATCAACAAATTATATCAGGCTGACCAAGGACAAATCGTGTTGCGAATTACATAATAGATTAGCCGTCGCTATAAATAGTGGTACGAAATTGCTTGCTAGCTTACTTTTCAAGTTTGCTTTAATCCAAAGAGAGCTGGTTCACTGCCAAGTTGATGGAGCAAATAAGTCAATTGCTGACCAACAATGTGATCGGCACTTGTCTGATAGGTCTGATTGTCGGATACCTGGTTTACTTCATACGACTGGTGGCCTCCTATCCCAGAGGGCCGTTACCACTGCCAGTGATCGGCAATGTGTTGCGTAAGCTAGCAATCAACTTGAAATGACCTTGAAACTGAATTCCGATGAAGATTTCAGAGGAAAGCACCTTGATCCATCTCGGATATTGCAAATGACCGAGTGGTCCAAGGTGTTCGGCCCTATCTATACAATATGGGTCAGTCATACGCCGGTTGTTGTCATCAATAGCTATGATTTGATGTGCGAGTCGTCGCTAATCAAGAGAAACGATTTCATCGACAGAAGTTGTTATGCTAAGTTCCGTATGTGGCCCGGATTGTAGCCATTTGTCAGTTAATCTCGCTCATTCTCTTAGACCAAGCAATGAGATACGACAGTCAGAACATCATATCAACGAACGGCCCGTATTGGGAGTCACTCAGGAAGGTCTCAGTCTTTGCCATCAGGTAATTATTATCATGATTATAATTAAACGGTTTCTTATATGTAATTAAAATAATATCATAAATAATGACACTATTTAACCATTGATCATTCACCATGCTAAATTGTTCATCTTTATCAGGAGATTCTTGAACAGTGATAAACTGTCAGAGATTACCAGCGAAGTGACCGATGAAGCCATTGATCTGATGGCCACCAACAAAGAGCCGTTTGATCCAGTCAATTATATATTCTATATCGTATACAATGTGCTGGCTATGATTGGATATGGCCAAAAGTAGCATGAGAAAATTAATTAATTGAGATTAAATTGAGATTTATCTCCAGATTCGGCTCAATAGATGACCAGTCATTCAAAGACGCGAAAGTACTGAACGAAGAGTTCTACGGAATATCAGCCAATGGAATGATCAACGATTTTATACCCTGGTTGAGACCGTTCTACTATTCAAGAGAAGTGAAATTGCGTAGGATTGCCAAGTTGTCTATTGACGAGACCCGGGATATGTTTAACAATCGCAAGAAGTCATATGAACAAGGTAATTGCACATGTTCATTATCACAATTCAACTGAAATCAGCGACAAAATAGCAAAATAATTGACATATGATATAAGAGTTTTATGGGAAAAAGTTTAAAATTAGATAAACAAGTTGCAATTAGAATGTATTCGATCACAATTACCGTGAAATAGGAGTAATCCGGGACTTCTCCGACTGTGTACTGGAGGCCAAAGACGAGGCCATTAGAGAGCAATACAGTCGAAGCAAATATCTAAACGACTCGAACCTACCGAATGTGGTGAACGACATGTTTCAGGCGGGAACCGACACCACCACTACCGCACTCAGATGGGCCTTCCTCTGGCTCGCCAATGACCCGGAGCTTCAGCAAGAGATTTACGAAGAGATTGTCAACATTATCGGCGACAAAAAGCCAGTCCAAGAGGACAAAGACCTGTTGCCACTGACCTACGCCTTTGTCTTGGAGGTGCTTCGGCTGAGACCGCCAGCACCGGTCGGTATCGATCACGCGGCCGCTGTTGACTCGACCATCGATGGCCATCGGATACCAAGGGGCACAATAATCGTGTACAACCTCTACGCCCAGAACACTGATCCCAAGTATTGGACCGATCCGTTGGAGTTCAACCCCAAGAGATTCCTCGACTCGTCGGGCAAACTAATGACCGGCCGATTGGCGAGTTTCGTGACATTCGGGTTGGGACGGAGGGCCTGTCCGGGAGACAAATTGGCCACAAGTAACGCGTTCCTTATAATTGCCCGTTTGGTACAGAAGGCGAGAGTAGAATTACCTTTGGGTGCGGGCACTGCCAATCTGGTACCCATAAACGTGCTTGTCGC
>JAQGBE010000731.1:0-15165 GCA_034698225.1 Scheloribates latipes | reverse complement strand
AATGTGTATTGCAATATATAAGTAAGGCAACAATGAGTTTGTTATGTGATGAATGAGCGATAAACTCATTTGGGATTTGCCTCTAAAGCCAACGAATACTTCAATTTTACGTCTCTTCCTATTGTTTCCAATCAATGCCAACACTAATAGAAATGATGGCCAAAACTGTTTGCCCACTAATAGCCGACAAAACAAAAGAGAAAACAAACCGAAAATTCAATTAATAATTCGCAAATGAATGCAATGTCAACATCGAGTTTGGCCTAAATATTGCACTCAAAACAGTTTTATCAAATGAAGACAATGTTTGCCTTTTAAATAACTTTGTTTCCATAAACACAAACTATTTTAATGAATTCATCGATTAATCAGACGATAAAACGATAATTATGTCAATTAGTGTGACGAAAGTGCTTCACATCTCTCAGAATATATAGAAAATAGGGAAATATTGATGCAAAACCTGTTTCGGAAAGAATTTTCACGAACTTGCGCCTAATTCTCGCCTAATTCATTCTGTCAAATTGGCCTTGCTGCAATTAGACGGTCGGCATACCTCAGTCTCATCGCATGTCTTTAGCAGACTATAGTCATAATCAATGATAGGATATAATGAAAACTCATTTCTATAATAGACTTAATTTCATTGAAAAGATTTGATTCTTCTTTTTGTTTCTGAACACTCTCTGAATATAAAGGAGTAGTGGAGTCACAGACTAATGGCTGGAGTGATGCTTAAGACGGCATAAAACACCACAAAACAGATATAAAAGTTTTAATTGAGTTCTTAAAAGGCTTACAAATAATTATAATATTCGGAGAACAAAAATCTTTTGTCTATTTGCCTGCAGACCATTGTTTTGTCGACTCAAACCAAGAGAGCTATACTCCAAATGGCATTCTTCACGTCAGACAATTAATTAAGCCATACATACGAACCAGCAATTAATCCGACACTAAACTGGTCCTGTCATGAGGTGGACAAGATCTGTTCACCTAGCATCTATCAAATATTTGACTTAAACTTGGGTTAAATCCGATTCAAATACATCGAATAATATCGTAAACATGGTATAAAACCTAATTATCTGCCAAATGATTGAGTTTGGAGAGTGTGCCTGGCCAATCCAATTAGCTGACGACACAGACGACACTACATTCACTCGATTCGGACATTTATTTAGCTAATTAATGATTTCGCTGCCAATTGTTTAGTGTTAAGTCGACGGCAATGGACCCAAAAAACAGGCGATCGGTGTCTAAATAGCAAAACAATTGATACTTATTATCAAATCACTGGTGCATTCAATCGCTTTGTATTGACATTCAATTAGCTGACGATTGCGATTATAACCCAATTTTTCACAAATATAGTGGCAATCATATCGTCGATCGGCTCAGAGACGAGTCACTCATCGAAGACGTTGAGCTCTTGGCAGCCAAAAGGCTTTCGATTCTGTGAATTGTCGACAAATAATTAATTAGTCGCCAGAAGTGTGACTCTTCGTGACGACTAATCCCTTCTCTCGACAGTCATTTCCTTTGGTTTTATTCCAACGGTTTTATTAGCCCAGGATATATTGAAATCTAATGAGATCGGCGGTGGCAAGGTGCAACATCACCAAGAGCAATCAACAATGTAGTATTGGATTCAGAGCCAGAAATAGATTTAGCGTAAAAATTTAATTAAACAAATATCTTAAATGTCATGAATGTGTTTGGACGAGACACGAATGACAATAAAATCATCTGGATGACTGGCTTGATTGTGAAATATGAGCGGCCCGGCTACAGCAGGCAATAAGTGAGCTAGCTAAGCGTTAACTAATCGAACTGATGAAAAAAGTCTGGCGAAGCCTTCACTGAATTAATTAATGCCTTGGAATTGAAATTGTTTTCTATTTAGAGGTGAAATACAACGAAAAGTTTAAGTCAGTTCTCGTATTGGGTTCGCTCGAGCAGGTGATCGACAGACATAGCGAGCACAGGGAAAAAGCCAAAGCCATCGCCAAAGATTGCATTGACTCTGAATGACAATTGTTTTTATTGGCTCGCAATCGGAATTAATTTCGGCTTTGATTTGAAATTGAAATGAGTTTTCGGTTTTCTATCCTTTTTTACGGTCGTCTGTATTTGGCGTCAGAATCGATACCGAAATCTATGAAAATAAATCAAAATTGAAATATAATTCTGTATTAAATGGCATTAAATGATGACTTTTTTATTTGTATTGTCTGTCTCTAAGTTGACAGCATTTGTCAGAAACAAATGGTAATCACTGTTCGCAAACCAGTCTAATCCGAACCGATCGGCTCATAGTGTGAGACCAAGAGTAAAACCAAAGACAAACACTGGCAGAGCTTCCACTATGGCTTCAATTAGCAGCAAATCAGAGCCTTTGAGTCATTTGGTGTCAAAACAATTGATTAATTTTAATTAAATTACATTAAATGACAAAATCTTTTTTGATTCTATTCGCTAATTCATAAAAAGGGAGTGTTTTAAGCAAAACAAGCTTGCTCAATATTTAATTGTATAGCTCGGATCGCGTTATCGACTTAATTGATGGCATATATCAGAAGAAAAGCTGAGCTCAAGAGGAAGTGGACGTCAGTGTCGGCGCATCGCTATCGATATTGATTGCGATCGAGTGGTCATCGATCGGACAAATAAGGAAAACCATTGTCTGGAGAGACAAAACATTGATATAACAGTCGAGAGAGAAATGAGTCTATCATTTAATTTTTGCTGAATCCTAACCGAATCGAATCGCTGGCAATATTTTTTATGTTAATCTTGGCTAAACATCTCAATGGATGGCCAGAGCCCGGGATTGTGATGAGTCGAGCACTTTGGCCAATGAGCCAAACCATTGTTGGAGTGAATGAAAATACAATTTATTAATGGATTAATCATTAATATAATATGTTTTAGAGAAAGAGAGAGAGAATAATGAATTGAATGCTAAGTTATATTTAGACAATCATTAAAAGCTCATCAAAATTATGGACTCATTTCTCATTATTATTCATCAAATTAGACCAAAACATATTTACCATCGACTCGGCCGGTGGTCCGGCACTCGGGTGACGGCACCCATACTAATATAGGCTAAGAATTAGCATGCTCAACAGCGCCAGACTAGCCGGACACGAGGCACACCAATTAGCAAGCTATTACAGTGTATTTGTCATCTTGTTTTTCATCGTGCAAAGTGTTTTTTTCATCCGGAAAAAGAGTAACCTTGGCCAGATTATGATGATGAAGAGTGAGGGAGCGATCGATCACTGCGACCTGGCTCACGGCTGCCAGATGTAAACTTGGCATTTAATGATGGAACGGAAGACTGGCTTTTTGTCTGTCCGCTAGAGAATGGCTGCCAAATGCCAAGTCAGCGATGGTTCCGACGTTTTTGGGTGTGTTTTAATGTGTTTGGGTGAGGGCTGGGTCTGAGCGGTCCTAATGGACGGCTGTTCGCAATCACAATTCAAACAAATAAATTAGTCATAGATTGACATTTATATAACATATCTATTATATGTTTTTAATCTAATTTTCGGTGCATTAATATCATCAATGATTTTGTGGTCCGAAATGACATTTAAACAAAAATAGAATTATCTCTTTTGAGAGATCCAATTGAATTCTGCCGATAATTATAATGCAAAACAATCGATCGAATCGACGGAAAGAGGTCTCAAATTATAGTTTAAGTGCAGATAAATTGATTGAAAATCTTGGCTTTCATTTATCGATTAGCATTGGGTTCGGGAATTCAGTTCAAAGGCCGCCGAACAGCACATTCTATAAAGGATTTTAGAGTCGTTTCACTCGCTCTAAGAGAAAAACCACATATTCTTAGAGATTGTGTGCCATAAGACTCACAAGAGATCAATAGCGAAGAGACACAAAGTTATCAATAGGACTGGTGTTTGAGGACTCGACAGCCGACCCAACAGTTTCATAGATGACAGTCAGTTCCGGCATCTCATTCGACGTCGACTATAAAATGATTACCATTACTGACATTAGGCCTTCGAGACTGTGATTGAGTTCACATTTCGAAATCAATTCAATGTTTTTGGACCGATCTTCCGGCACATCGATGACAGGGATGACCACTCGAGTGGTCACCTCTGAGTGGTCCTCGAGTTATCCCACATATCCTACTAGCTCATCACCATCAAGATAATTTATCTCAATCCATTCGTAGCCATTTAGAAAACATTTTAATCAAGCAAATAGTTGGAGCAAGCACTTGAACAAGATAAATTATGTGCAATAGGTGGTGGAAAATCCGGAGAGAAACTAGCAAGATTAGATAAAAGCTGAAGAAAACGTGAATATTGATTTTGTTTACGAGAAAACCATTGTTGAGGTTAAGAAAATGTTCGCCGGAGTCTGTATTACAACGCATTGAGAAAACAGTTGTGCATTAATCTTAATATTTAAACAAAAAATTGATAGATCATAATTTGTTGTTGTCTTGCACTGGCAAAAGGCGAGGCACGAACAGCACAGCGGCACAGACCCTACCGCCAGGGCCTGTCTTGTAAGACACGACCTCAATGTTAATCCATTTATTGTGTCAGACAATTCTTTTCTCCGTTCACTACATCTTTGGCTTTATTACACTCGACGGCTGAGAATATGCAGCGAAAGATAGATTACATACAAAAGAGAATTGAATGCATGAAATGGTTTTAACTATGAAATTCAATACCGGGTCTACTATTCTAAACGAGATGTGTGTCGCTTCAAAATTAAGACCTGTCTTACACTATACAACTCCAAGTTTAACAGTTGAAGACTTGTCTGGTGAAAACATTTCCACCAATAAATTCCTCATAGAATTTGGTTGCCATTAATTCCCGAGGTTTGTCTAGTTTTGTCTGTCTTTCTGCGAATCTTTACAATTATTTTTTTGTACTAACTTTTTGTTTGACTCTCAAAAGAGTAGAGGATTTCTGTCGACCAGAAAAACGTCGACCAAAATAAGTGATAAAAGTTTTCTCTCTTTTTCTTTTCTCTTCTTTTCTAAGACTCAAAACTCAAACGAAAAGTCGTTCTTAACGTTTAATAAAATTAGAGCCGAGAAGAGCCTAAAAATTCAATAAAATGCAGATTTCTATCATAAAATCGACAAATTGTGTATCGATTTCTTCACTCGTCAACCGACTCATCCAATTGGCTCTCATTTGATGCACAACTAGAAGACTCAGTTCTAATCTTTGGGAAGCGATTGAACGCCAGAATTGCGTTCGGCTTTTGTCCGACAGAAGAGAAAAAATTAGGAGTAAATGTCGCAAAATATCAAAAGAGATTTCAATTTAAATTATTTTCATCACAAATCTCTTCACCAGAATTTGGCGACCAATCGAGCGATCAATTAGAAGCGAACGATCCGGATATTCATCGTTGGAAACTGTGAGCCACCAGAAGAGCAAAAAACTTTTAATTAATTTTCTCAATTGAATGCCTTTCTTCGGATTCCGTCTGAACTATAAACAAGTCGTTTCGCTATATTCACTTCAAACTAGCAAAAAGTCAAACATTCACTGAACTCAGAGATGGAAAACATAAGTAGTTTCAGAACTTAAAAACATTTGGCAAACATTCGTATCTAATGTTAAATGAGCAAGTAAGCTTTTGCGGGCAAAGAATTTCTTAATTAACAATCGCATCATTCTATTCGCAAAAAGATAAAGTCAAAGGTGAGTCAATTTTAACTTTGAACAATTAACTAATTTTAAGATTAGATTGTCTTTTCAAGGTTTAGCTATTGATCCGTTGGGACGAGGATTGCAAATGGAATGACATTCAAACTGTTCGAGACTATTCAAGATCGTTCAGAGAGTTCAACAAAATGTTAAAATAGCAATTAGAGAGATTTAAAGAATGACATCTTGCTCAATATTGCTCAACAGTAGGGTTGGCCAATATTGAAAAGTTGAAATTTCAATTTTAACTTAAAGCTTAATTAAAATTACCAGAATTTGACTGTTTTTAAAGTAATTTTTTGCAATCAAATTGAGAAACAAAAACATCAAAAGTTAAAAACCGATTATCTAATTGAAAACTATTCCCAATTTGGTGTATGTGTTGGCCATCCCTTGCAATAAGCGTAGAATTTGTTGTCGGAATGACATCGCAATAGCAGAAGAGAATTGATTTGTTGCCCATTAGAGCCAGAATTGAATGGACGGCCAAATTGAATAATACCGGGTCTTCGGCGGCGAACAGATATGAAATTGAATTTTTCGATAAACCATATTCTCATTTGGAATCTCGTCTGAGAGCCTCTATTTCTCAATAGATTACATCACTTTATGTCAAATTAGAATACATTTATTTATTTTAATTCAATTTACGCTCAATAGTCGTGATTAGGCATCAGATAGAGAATTATGCAAATGCTGTGCAAATCGAGTGAAAAGATTAAACTTTTCTTATTCTGCGAACGCCTTTATATCTATGCAATGAAAAGGAGAAGTCGGCCAACGATTTGATGACTAGAGTCGGAGAGCTCTCGAACTGAGGATTCTAAATGAAAATTAGCTCCGAATTGCATGTTATTTATATGTTAACTAAAAATTTTGTTATTAGGATAAGAGGTCTAACAGTTTGAGTGTCTATTAAATTCTAGATTTGTTACTAGAAATTTGTATTTTGTTGTCAATCTGTGTGTTTATGGTGAGTCGAGGATACACTGGTTTGGTCTGGTCGGCCACCGCTCGCCTCAATGGACAGAACTGCTGACCGAATCGATTGGATGTCTAGTCGAGTGAGACAAATGTTAAAAGAGTATCTCAAATAATGTTTATGAGTCTGTATTTTTTGGTTGGGCACAAATTGCATCTCAAGTGGCAAACGATGCGACGGATCGGACCCAACACTAGAGTCGATGTTTTTGCTATCGATTCGTTGTTCACTTCAAATATACTCATTATTTTGTTTTTTTTTGTCTCAATTTTTATTATCATTATTCGAGTGTCATCTCAACGAATGAGAGTCTGTTTTAATAACACTTGAAATTTCTAACAACACTTCAAAATATTACATCTTTTTTATCATTGTTTCACAGCTCAGACCCGAAACTATGTTACGAAACGAAAAATCCTTTTGCCATTCGACGTAACGGTATTTTTTTCGTCAGAGACAGTGGAAAAATCAAAGCGAAATCAAAAAAGTCTTTTTGTATTATTCAATATATTGAACAAACAATAAAAACAAATTTCCTTTTCTTGGAAACAAATACGAAGAAATCGATGGCTGTTCTAAACGAATGAGACGAACGCCGAAAATTGGTAACATTGGTGAATAAATTAGAACAAAGTTGGGCTTTTCTTATTTCACCACGCTCAGAATTCGAGTGGCTGGATCATTTTGGCTGCGCGACGATCCAAAACAGACTAGGATGATCGATATGCTAAAATTATCATGCTGCATCGATCGTTAGTGAAGTCGGTCGTGCGTTAACGTGGCGCGTGTCTCGAATAGATCAATAATCTAGGAGAATTTGCTAGAATATCATCGGTACTACAGTAATATTCTGTCTATAAGCCGCATATAATCTGAGAAAATAGATATTAAAGACTATAATGATATCAAAAGTCTGAATGCGATCAATAGATTGGATTCTATTGTATTTGATTCGATTAGTTTCCAGATTTAGTCGATAACAGATCGAAATACACAATTATCAAGATTATTCGCCTCTTTAGCCAGGTTTAAATACGAGTCGATCGGACAATAACTGATAATTAATATCGATTCCGTCAAAAAATAATTACATTTTTTCTGCCGTCGAACGCAAAAGTGATGAGAAAATCCGTTGCATTTGTTTACTGATATTAATTGGATTTTTGTGTTAACCATTGTTTTCATATACGGAGCGCAACAATACTCTAGCGATCGATAAATCGACGATTTGGCGGAAACTTAATTAAAAGCAATTCATAAATATAAAAGTCATAATTAAAATAATAGTGTAATCGATAGAAGCGATGCATCAAATATCAGATTTCAATCTTGGTTTGAAACGTCAAACAAGATTTACATTAATATTTATGATATTAGCCATGAAATTGTCGATTAAATCATCGAAGATATTCACTATTATGAGCATGATAATAAAGTAAGTGAATGCCAATGAACAGGTTGGCACTGAAGGTGTTGCTCACAATGAGCTCGAGGTCCTAAACACAGACCAATTGTGATATAATATAGTGATATCATCGGCAAAAAGTGCGGCAATAAATTCAAAGATAAAAGTAAAGTCTAATAAAATAGCGAACAAAATGTCTATAAAAATAAATTTTGAGTAACAAAACGATAAGTCGTTTGAAATGGTTATGAAAACAAATGTTTTTGTTGTGGTTTTTAATTTTCGAATCATTTGAATTTATTCTATAAAAACAATGCATTTAATCAAATATTGAAACCACTCTTTGTGTATATCTCGACCACTGATTCTGATTGCCATTTGTTGAACGAAACGAAACGAAAAAAAATTGTTTTTAATTCAAAACAATAGCAAAGTTATGATTAATCGCCGACAGAACACAACAGTCGAACGATTTGTGTGCCGAACAGAATCTGAAGGCACAGACTTGAGAAGAATTGGTCCGAAGAAATGTTCGGCCAATTTGTCTTCGAGTGTTCTGCAAATTTTGGTGCCGAGTGTCGAGTGATTGATAGCAATAAAGGGATGACCTTTTTTGTTGGGCCCGACATTGGGCTTAATATTAATTTTTTTGTGCCGTCAGTAATGGCGATAACACACCGAAAGAAAACGACAGTTCAGAATCGGCACCGAAAGAGAACTGATGTCTGGTTGGGAACACAAACCAAACCGAAAGCTAAATCATTGTCTGAAAGCTTTACGAAAACTTGTTTTTCAAATTGAAAAATAATTTTTGAAATTGATTTTTCTCTTTCTATCTGTTCGTACAGAAGAAGAAGAAGAGATATATATTTTGATTTTTCGCTTCAATAAGAATCGATTGCAAAGACGTTTTGAGTGCAAACTAAGGCATAAAAGAATGCAAACTATTGTCGAGTCGCGAGTCTTAGACACAGCTCTTGGGCTCTGAACTGAGTCTTAAATCCAATATTTTAACTGTAAATAACAATTATATTCTTCCACTTATCTGATCCGTAACATTCATCGAAAGTACTTTTGCGCTGATTTTGATCGTTCAGTTCAATGAGAATTCATATTCAAATGGAATACCATTTGAAGACAATAACCGTTTGCGTCACACGAGTTGTCGTCTCTTTTGTCGTTAAAGTCAAATATTTTTTGCGCGAATTTCCATAAAATATATTCATTTTTTGTATTTGAGGTCCATTTATCTGAATATTTAATGCATGCAATCGATTCGGATCTGTGGGTCGGCCTCACAGCCAGTGCTCATCGACGCCACCGAACGGCTTAAGAAGTGAAGCGCCGATTCTGGCACTTCTTGTTGTTGTTGTTATTGTCGGCCATTGACTAACAATAGAGTATCCTGGTCTTTTGTTATTCAATAAAGCGAGAAGTGCCGGTCTGGTGGCGCGCAAACAGATGAGCATGGCACTAGGCAAATCGAGTTACCCAGAGGATTGATGCCTTCAATTACTGAGCTAGTTACACTCCAGGCTCTGGAGGCAAAACAGACCAGATTATCATTTAGACAAAATTCATTTTCTCGAAGGAATATAGACACGAAACCAGAACTGTTCAAATCTAGGTTATCCGGGACCTGAGCATAAATTATGTGAAATATGAATTGGAGAACATTCACCTAGATAATATTTTATGAATTGTATTTTCTAAGAAAAGTGTTTTAGACTCAAATTGTCTTGTAATGAATTTCGGGATCAAGTGATTCGAGTAAATAGATTTTGTTTCAAGTGATTAGTGGACGGATAGGAGTCGCTCCGCACTCGATGTCTGTTTTGCCAAACAGAGAGTGGAAAAAACAAACAAATTGTGGAATATTTAGGAATGAATTTCTCTGTGAGTTATAAAACACAGAGACTTTTCGTCTGTCCTAGAAAACAGAAAACGAAAATATTAGATAAAAAAGCGATTTTACATAAGCTATCGATCAAAACCGAAGAATACATTTGCCATAAAATCTGTTATTTCGCTGCGAATGCCGAATAAAAATATATTACTTTCAATAAGGAATGCGTTTAAGTAATAGAATGGAAAAGGAATAGTCAAATGAGAAAAGGAATGCACTTTATTTGCATCAAAACAATTGTGACATTAAAAGCAAAATATTGAATGTGTTTTCCACTCAATATTTGGACCGACAATAAGCAGTGGGTTAGTGATTACCAGGCGTTCACACACAGTCCGCCACTGGGATGGCCTCGAGTGTCGAGCGATGGCAATCCTGGTCAGCGCACAGTCGGATGGCATTTGAATAATTTTCAGATGAAATTTTAGACATTGTTTGGCAGAGAAAATGCATTCCCGGGGAAGCAGTGGTGTGGTTGGAACTAGATTCTGATAGACTCTGGGCTAATATTGTGCAAGATAATGTTCTAATGGAACGCACGTCTCGTCTATCGCGTTGGCCATAAATGTCTGACAATATTTCATTAAGCGTCGGCCCCAACAGCTCGCCAGTCAGTGAGGCCACCACTTAATGATCATGCTACTTTCACGACACTTAATTAAAACGTAGAATAAATTATTATTATTTTTCCTCTTCTTCTGCGCCAAAACTATAACTGTTTTTGTTCTTTGCTTTTTCTGTGCTCTCATAATAAATGGAAAACGTTTTCTACTATTTATATACATTAGAGGCCGACGTTTGGAAGAGACGAGTGAATGCTATGTAAGAAGAAAATTGAGTGGAAATTAATTTAGGAAGTTTACATTGAAAAGTTTGCTTTGCTCTCTTCTGGGTGTACAGTTGGAACAAGGGTGTCGCACATTGTTGTCTAACAATAATATTTGCCAGTTCAATTGGCTAAAATAAATATTAGAAACAATATTAGGCTCAGTATATCATAGGCAATGTCGGACGCAATCGTCACAATGGGCTCGAAAAATGGGTATTTTGAGGACAAAAGTCGATCTCCTTTATGATCAGCACATCTGCTGTTTATTATAATCGTAAATAAACTGTTGAGAAAAAAGGAGAGGAATAAGAATACTAATAATGATTTTTTTTTACTTCACAAAGAATTTCCGTAAAAGTATTTCTCTTTTCTCTGGCCTTCATCTCTCTGTCAGACTATTATACTCTTGGCTGCGAAATAAAATATTCTTTTGAAGCCCATTGACGGAAGACTTGGACGAGAATTGCAATGCATTGCCAATGAAGACCAGAACCAGAGGTTTTCTGGAGACGAACCAATTGAAGCCAAGCAGTGATGTAGTGAACGGCCATTACTGCACAGCACTGATCCCAAACACGAATTGTCTGTTCCTTACACTAAATTAGACTCACTTTTGGTCCGTAGACTCGGAGAACAGAATAACAGAATAAACTTTATTCTTATTCCGAAGAATAGAAATTCTCGTTTTTAGTTCAGCGCAATTGAAATAAATGTTTTGGGAATTGTAGTGAACGGCAAAGACCACGGACTCTAATGCAATGAATATTTAGTCTTCAATATTATATATTTATTCAATCAATACTAGAATTGATTCTTTGGATTCGGGACACGGACTCAGCTTTTTAAGGGCCACACAAAAGCCAATGTGTGTTGTATTACATGCGTTTCGCCGTCTGATTAACAATCGTCTCGTTTTCAACTTGTTATTCCGTCACAGCCAGCAACAGACAGACCACTACTGGCCTACTTTAATCTCGATAGTAGGTGAACTAGCTGGTCTGGCATGCTGGCCACTAATCCACTAGGTAGATGTATAAACAAGCTACTTTATTTATTTTTGCGCAACCCTATTAGACGCGTGTTATTGCTCGATAAGACACTAAGTCTACTATCGACTGGACTCTACTCGAGGTAATGGCCGCTACTCTGGACCGTAGATAAGTCGACAGCTCTATTGATGCGATGAATATTCAATCGATTGGTTAACGTTTACATCATTACTCACTTTATGCATATCATTAGCCAATGATATTCGCTGTGGAATTCATATCTTATAAGTATAACTCGAAATTCACGATATATTTCGCATTCAATATAAAACTGTTTATATTTTAATAAGGATTTTGATTATACGCCAAAGTAATCGATGCGAGAGAGAGAGAGAGAGAGAGAGAGAGAGAGAGAGAGAGAGAGAGAGAGAGAGAGAGAGAGAGAGAGAGACCTTTGGAAATAGTTTTGATGGCGAAAGTCGTTCAGAAAATTATTGGCAGTCAATCAGATGTGAACTTCAAGAGTGGCATACATTTGCTTATTGTTAAGCACTGGCTATGAATTGAGTCCCAAAGGATTTGATCCATAAAATCAAGTATTTGTCACACAATTCAATGGCCGTCGCGAACGGCTATAAAAATATAGTATAATAACAATAATAAACATAAAATATTTAAAGTTATTTACATTTTCTGTTAGCATTGAGAAAAATCTTTGGCGACAGCACAAAAACAACAAGATAAACTTGCGCTCTATATAGTGCATACAACTATAAATTAAAAATTTTCTGTCGCAAAGTCATTGGTGTGTTTTAGCTAGATAAATTCTCTATTCAGCCATTATTGCGATAAAGATAGCGCAGACAAAAAATTGGTTTTCCGAAACGACACAAAATGCTAAACAAACTATTGTGTCGTTCAATGATATCGATTGAATAAATTAATGTTTTGTTATTATTATTATCCAAATTGTGCATGCTCAATGTTTGAGAGTCCCGGATCGAAAAGACTAAATTATTTTTCCGATCGTCTGAATCGTTACAAATGACAACGAGAAGTGAGTCAATAATTGAATCGACTTCTTATGGCAAACACACGTTTCGGTCGTTTGTTGTGCTGTCCTTTTGATTCGAGTTTGAGGTCGTTTTTTGCCGCTCCCGAACACACATCTAATGAAAAGAGACACTGAGTTCTGATGAGTGGAACGGAATAACTGCTCAAACAAGTGGTCAGAAATTGTTTTGATCGCTTGCGTGACATTCGCTGATTTGGAGACTGAATTTTTTCCACTCTATTCTAGTTCTAGCGAACAGTTTAGCCGTCCGTCTAATAACAGGCAGACAATGGCCACAAAGAATAGGCACTAAATCTTAAAACGCGAGCTCTAAAGACCAGTCAGAGAATCGATAGTCGATTCGCTGCCAAACGACAATTGTCCTCAACGTTAGAGTGTAATTACGGTTCTCTAAATATAGTAGCAAAATCTCAATTGAATATTGTGCTTTTTATTGCCTAAGAACATTTTGTAAAGGATTTTGAAACCTAGAATCCACACACGAAAAGGGCAATAATTTTTTTGTGTCGACTGAAACACAACTTCACTGCAAAACATATATCAATTGCCTGTAAGTTATCCCATAGTTTCTGATGGTTTTCCCATTTATGTAACGAATGACTGAAATTATATTAATTTCGAAGTCAATAGAATCAGAAGTTCTTTTCAAATACTGGTCGCTTGGCTTTGGTCTCCAATCGGCCGAAGAATAACAAGAATAGCAACAAATTTAATGTAAAAGAAAAGCGAAACAAAAGCATAAGTCTATGTCTGGAAATAAATTGCATTCTGTTTGGACTCAAAAGGGATTAATTTTGTAAGAAATTGTTGGCCAGAAGTATAGAAACGTGTAATTCTTGTGTTGTGTGTTCGGACAGTGGGTCCGAAGCCGTACAATGGCTGCACATAAATGCGCTCATAATGTCTGTGCATCGAGTGTTCTTGGAACTGGTTATCGGATGATTGAGTCGGTACTCGGAGGACTGCAAATGTGTCCGATGGGACGGCCGACGCAGCCATCAATTACCAGCAAGTGCTGGCTCTTGGAGGCCATACCTGGACTGTTGGGCCAGTTTTGGATCAACTTTATGGTCAATTGTCTCTGGCGGACACATCTCGGGCACTGATTGCGTGTCCATTATTTGCTCGTTATTCAGGACATAATCTCTATTAACTGGTCGTCAGATAGCGTTTTGAGAGCCAACGACCAGAAGAAGGAAGAAAAATATTTTTAAACCATAAAATTTATCGATAGTTCGCTGCCATAGATATAATGTCTTATAGATTATCGTTAGATGACATCGACATAAATGATAGTTAGATATGGCTTTCGATTCACTTATTTTTATGAACTCGAAGAACATATTTCTTATCAGACCTGACCCATGCATTCACAGACGTATTGACCGGCGCTTAATGGCCGCCGATTATGAGCAACGAATGCTCTGACCGTTTGTCTGCACTAAACAAGTAGTGCACCAAATAGTGGCCCACTATTACGAATTTTATGATAATTCGTTTGGTTCACTCAATTTTCGTAGCCATCAGGGTAATTCGTCCGATATTATTGGGTCGAATTACACTAAATCGATGGTCATTTATCATGCACAAACTTCTGGTGGCCAATGGCTCTTCGATTGGATCGATTTATTTGTGAGTTAATAGAGCCGTTATGGCCGAAGCGGCTTCCAATCTCATAAGCCATGCAAATTGACGATCCGGATCATGTTTATTCATCAATAATTGATTAATCACCGGCAGAAGAGTTGTAGTCTTGTCGGCCGATACTTAACTCAAAGTCTCATATTTATTGAGAAGAAATAGAGTTCTCTCTCTTTTTTGGGTTAATAGAGAAACGAAAGTATCAATAGATTTGATAAATCGATTGCATATCTGTTGTGACTTACGTCGAGTTGACTCGACGTTTCACTCACAACACAACGCGTTTGTAGGCATTCCTTACTATTTCGTAATGTATTAGAAGATATTTATTTTTCTTCTGATTGCCATTCATTTGATAAGAGCATTGATAAATCGGGACACAAAAGCAAAGTGACCATGGTCACAACAACATCAGGACATTAGAACGACTAAAAATAGACTGTGCAAGGCTAGCTGGTGTAATCGATAAGTGTGTGCCAGCACAATATTGAATTATGGATATCGTTTGCAGAGACAGAGAAATCGCAAATTTGTTATAATATCTTTCAGTGATTTATATTTAGAAAAACATATTTCTGATGATAAATACGATCAAAAGACTTAGAATTTATGTAATAT
>JAQGBE010000730.1:0-15166 GCA_034698225.1 Scheloribates latipes | reverse complement strand
CAGCGAATCCATGAATGCTATCGCGGGAAGCGATCGATTGATGATATAGTGTTGTCCTCTGGTCTGTCCGTCCCTTTTGTCAGTCGCTCTTATAAATAGCCAAACGATTTCGTTATCACAATCGCTATTATTGCTAATCGAGTGCATAAAAAAGTGTTATTAACATTGCCGACAAAAACAAACGGAAATTCGATTGTCCGGCGAACGGATGGCCCTTCGAAGTGGTCATCGCTGGCCAGCGATCGTATCCATCATCGAGTCGAGTGTCAGCGACTTGAGTGTGGACTCGTGTCAAGTGGTCTGGCAATAGCCGGTCCGATAGCAACACTGTGTCGGCGCCACTATTAATGGTTATTGTATTGATTTTGCGATTCAAACTTTGACTTTCCACCAGTCCGTGTGAGCTAATAAGCAAGGTACAAGTCAGACGAGACTAATTGCTAAATTAACTGGATCGATTACAGCCTCGTTTTGGTGCACGTGAACTAATCGGTGGTCTGTTTCCGTCTATCGAGTTGTCTAACAGAGTATTGTCGCCTCAGAGCGGATCCACTCATAGATTGTCGATATCTGCTAATTGAAAAGACATGTATCCCTTTCGGCGGCACTCGAGACGTGATATCGGCGGTTGTGCCGGCTGTTGACGTCCTGTCCAGGCCAGTGACAGCTAGCTTGGTGGTTTGCCGCCACTTCACTCAATAGTTTTTCTGCACATAACTATTCTGGCGATTGTATTATCGATTTTTCCTGTGAGCGAACGCACAGACTATGTGTGAGTGTGTGTGCAGTGCCTAACACTCCATCACTAGTCGTGTGCTCTGCTCTCGGAGTGTATATAAAAATTCTGGTTCTGTCTGTGCTCTGAGCAGACAATACTCGAACCAATTCTTGAACGAGTGCTCGCTTTTTAGTAGTGTTGAGCATAACGTTTGTCTCATATGATAACCACTCTATAAATGGTTCGACTGTTTTGACGGCTGAACACAAGTTCTCCACTTTTTGTTAGCAAAACAAACGGAAGAGAAGAGAAAAGTTTAGAGTCGAGCGAATCCGATGCCGACAATAAGTCAATCTGTTGGCCAATAGTATCGCTTTCGAGTGCAAACCTGTTCCGAAAGTGTTTCTCAAAGAACTGTTTCTCATTTGTTTGTCGCCCTCCGACCGCAGACACGATGACAGACGACATGATCGACGAGTTTCTTACCCAAAATCCCGATTATCTCAACGAATACGTTGTCAACAATGTGTCCACCGAACAGATCGAGCGCTGGCTCATCAGGAAGACCCGGAACAAGAAGGCCAGTCTGTCCAGGTACAAGGTGAGTGTTGCCGTAGCGCCTTGCTCGATTCTAGCAACTAATTTGCGTGCTCTTTGCCACGCGGCCACCAGTTCTGTGTCCACGCGGACAAACGAAAAATGCTTCAGTCGTTGACAAACCTTCTCTACGATATGCCAAACAAAGCCTATGTTCTGCACGAACTGTCGTCGACCATAGCCTCGGCGGTCAATGCAAACAACTGGAACCTATTCCTCTACGACTGGGACGACCAGGTTTGTCTTGTTTGTCATCTCTTGCAATATTTGCATGCGTTGATTGCAAAATAGTTTCGTGCACAGCACAAATAAAAACCAACTTTTCGCTCTTAGCTTGCCTAATTCTTGTCAAGCTGATTTGTTTTTTAATCAAGCACTTTGATTGTGACATATCTTGATAAACATATTGATCGGGGACAGTGTATTATGTTGCATAATATGCTGGTATAATCAGTCACCGCTGCCACTGGTTTTTTGCTTGCTTATGCCAGATAAAAAAGCGATAAGCATAACTTTGCTATGTTGCATTTTTTCTATGCATGATAATAGTGTGTTTGTGTCTAGGTGAAAAACGATAATGATGATGAGCGTTAGCACTACTGGCTCTCATATCTCAATAGTTATCTCCTCGTCAGTTATAATAAACTATGCTAATGCATATAAAATGCAGATTAGCTTGGTCATTACGGCCATTACGGGCCATAAATAAGAGGCCAATCGGCTAATGACGGCCCGACTCTTGCCATGCGCTCCAATTTCCGCCGCAAATTGTCATTAGTCTAATGCATTGATTGGTGTCTTGCAATCACTTCCGCAACGGTGACGAACATCAGTCGAGTGACAGATTCGTGTGTCGTCTGCGGAACGGACGACAACTCCGGATCGTAAACACAAACCGATCGCTATTTTTTGCCTCATTTATGGCACTATTTATTATATTTTGCATTTAATTCGCTGACTATTTATGTTTACATTAAGTTGTGTTGAGTTTATTAATCAAATATTTACATTTCGGGACTCTTTATGGAGTACTCACTATATATAATTAACGAGGCATTTATTTTTTTATTAATACGAGTTTAAAGAGTGCCATTAATTGGCCTGGCTACTCTAGATTTATAACGGGAATTACTGACGGGCCTGACGTATGACCAACAGCACACAGTTGTCATCATTAATAGTGATTAAAAGTGCTCAAGGATATTTGCTTTGCTCAGTTTGGGTACCGAAACTACTCTATATAGTAGTGATGGAGCGATTGGAACCTAATTTTCAGACCAAATCCCAGATAACTCGGAGATAAGGCTATTATTGCCGTTCACTGGCATTGCACTGCTTTTTGGCGTTGCATTCAGTGCTCGGTTTGTGATATAAATTTGATTTATGATTGTTTGATATCTCAGTAATGAATAAGATATTAGATATAAATCTATTATTATATCTATTTATATATATATTTTGTTCGTCTGATCGAAAAATATTTTGTTTCGTTCACTGTTTCTCCCGATCGTTGTCTCTCTTTCTCTCCAAAGATAAATGGATTTAATGTTTTGCAGAACGAAAGTCAAACAAATTTTATGTAAACTTCATTAGAACTCATATTTAATATCCATTTGTAAGACAAACAAAACAATGAAATTAAGACTGAACTCGAACAGAGAGCGAGAGTTGCAAACCATTTATTGGATTGACATTTATTATTGTATTTCTTCGCCTTTTGTTACGTCAAAGGAATTGAAAACAATTGAAAATCTGTGTCATCTGACGAACCACCGGAGCGTCGACAACGACGACCAGACTCTGGCCCTCTATGTCTCCAAATGCAAGAAAGCCGTCTCATGTCGTGTCGACGAATACGTAAGCAAACAGTTTTAGCCACCAATCAATTGGTTGTGACTCTAATCCGAATCTGTTTTCCAATCGCTATCCAACCGATTGCCAACAATTAGGACAATCGCTTTCCTAATGGCGTTCCCGACGCTCCCCAAAACACCACTTACGCACTGGCCTTACCTATACTCCAAGCGGACAACTCTGTGATAGGTCAGTCTATTTCTGTTATCTCGCAACTCTACTCATTAACAAGTAATTTCTTGACAACTCTAACCAGTGATTAAGAAAAACAAGACTTCTAAGAGAACTTTTATGATTAACTTTACCCGGAAAGGTTATCAAGGTTCTTGTAGTTGGTAATGTGAAAGGTCATAAACTAGATAGTCCTTAGCGAACAGAACATATATCATCGTTACGTTTCGACACCTTTACTGCGAACGGGAAATATATTTTCAAATTTAATGTTCCGTTTGAATGAGATTTCATTTCATTTCGAGTGAATTTGAATAACAGAGAGTCATATCTGGGCTTTAGTACCTTACACAAGCGAACATATTGATCGCGTTGCTTACAAATCTAATTAATTTTGCTAGGTGTACTGGAACTGTACAAGAAGAAAGGGTCGAGCTCATTCTACGACGAGGATGAGGAGGTAAGCTAGCTTAAATTGAATTGTCTCATGGAATTGAGTTATCATCGTCTGCTTGCATCATGGTCAGATCGCCAACAGTTACCTGGTCTGGGGTGGAGTAGCGCTACACTACGCAGAAGTGAGTGACCAAACATAAACGCACACATAAACTAGCTAGATTATCGTTTTTCACAATGGAGATAATGAGTTGATAGTTATGATAACCATTAACTTAATTGCAATAATTATTTGTCTCCGAGTCTGTGAGTCAATGATTTACAATGATTTTCATTCCCGACCACAGCTTTACTACAATCTGTCACAACAACGAAAGCTGAATACGTTTCTGCTGTCAGTCGTCAGGTATTGAATTAATCACATTGTGTTTGGCATTAATTTAAATTTATTCCACCGAAAAAAAGATATTATGAATTTCATATGAGTTGTGTATTAATTGCTTTAATAGTCGGCGCGATCGCCGTTAGCGGCCACTAATTCAGCGCTAATGAATTCCATCGCTGACTCCAACGGCGATCCAATTATGCAATAATTTTTTTGTTACCATTTTTGTGTCCTTTTCTGCCCACGAAAATGCTAATTAGGGGCCGCACTGGTGGCCAATGCAAGTCTGGCCATTGTGCGCGAGTCAGCGCCGGGTGATTGATTGGCACCGCATTTCACACTCGATTCACTCCATTTGATAGGTTTTGCAGTGATGCCCAACGGATAGGGCGATAGCCATCACTCAGCCCGGTCTCTATCTCGTCCAAAAAGAGTCACATTATTCCCCAGATTAATCAAAATTGTAATCTAAATATTAAAACCTAATGGAATCTTTAGAATTATAACATAATTATGACAAACTTTAGTAATAAGAATAAAATTATAATTAGATTCCTGGTGGAATTTCTATCAAGTCTACACCAATTAATCTTCACCATGTTCTTCTCTGGGCTCTAAAAGTGATTTAACACTTCGAGAATCTCTGACCCGTACAGATGAGAAGTAGCATGCTGACTTAGATTATCACTGCCAGTCATCAAATGAGACAATTCTTGCGAAATTCTTGCCAACCATTCACCAGTGTTCTGAATAAACTTTATTAAGCATGCATAATTTAGAATATCTTTCTTGTCTCTCCATAGGCTAATGTGTGTGAGTGAGGCATACAATCATTTATTAAGTGTCAAACACTGTTTGAAGCCTTCAGTTGCTTCCCTATAATGAATGAAACAAATCCCTCTATGAATGCCAACAAAAGAGCAAGGTGTTGATTTGCCAGACCATTAATCTCTAGTTTCTTTTCACTCCTTTCACCGCTCAGATCGATATTCCAAGACATGGTCAACATGGATGTCGTCATATCCAAGATTCTGGTAAACACATTAAACACATCTATTGATTTGAGCATGGTGACAGTCAAGGTGAAGGTGAGCTAACCACTACGTCTGACCTGTCAGGAGTACGCTCGCAATCTGGTGAACGCGGACCGGACGTCCCTATTCCTGGTCGACCAGAGCAGTAATCAATTATATGCCCACATCTTTGACGTCAACGACAATAAGGAAGAGATCGCTCTCAAGAAAGAGATTCGATTTCCGATCGGCGCCGGTATCGCCGGATACGTGGCCGAGACGGGCGAACCCCTAAACATACCCAACGCCTACGAGGACAAGCGGTTCAACCGCGGCATCGACCAGAAGACCGGTTACCACACGAAGACTCTCCTCTGTATGCCTATATTCATCGGAGACAAGTATAGCGCTCACTGACTGTCGCACCCAATCTGATCGACGCCTTGTCCTCTCTCTTCCAGAGTGATTGGTGTCCTTCAGATGGTTAATAAGCTGAACGGCGTGTTTACCAAAGAAGACGAGGACAGCTTTGCCGTGTTCGCCACTTATTGCGGCCTCGCGCTCGACCACTCCAGGGTCAGTCCAGATCCTATGCCTCTGTCTTATGCCTCACTGAATCGCATCCAATTCTAATATCGCAACACACGATAGAAAGAGTAACAATAGCGGCGATATTTACCTTTCTCAATTGCACACTGAATTTCCACGTAAACAATAGACTCGTCAGTGAATACACGATTACACGGTCACTCGATACCCACTTTACCTTCCTTATTTTGCTGACGTATAATATAACGAAATTTATTCGGAAATTGAGCTCAACTCAGAATATTCTTTCGAAGAGTAATATTACTGATTTATAATAGCAATTTGTCTGAGTCTACACTCTATAGACAATTTGGATATTCACACACACAAACACATACTCATGCATGTTGATCAATGATCAGGTTAATATTAGATGAAAGATAGACGAGCTCTCGCTTTTGGCCATTTGTTTTGTTGGCCGACAACCGCTGAAAATGTTTGGTCAGCATCTGATGACAGTTCCAGTGCCAGCACCAGCACCGCAACCAAAAGCAGCGAACTGCACAGACCAAGAGCACAGGCCTTGTCTGTCAATTAGCATAAACGGCAAATAAATCATTGATCGCCACAAACGCCACATACGGTCGCAACCCTTGCTTTTCCCTCGATTGGCCAAAAATATATGTATTTTAATAACAATAGGCGTTAAATAAGCCGTTAGTGATGTGAAAGGCATTAATCCGTTTGCGTCTAACGTTTGCAATGATTAATAGCTGTACGAAGAGATCCACAAATCTGAGGAGAAATATAAGGTAGCGCTGGAAGTGCTGTCCTATCACAACACGTGTAACAACGATGAACTCAATTCAATCAAAAAACAATCGATCGACTCATTGCCCGACGAGACTGAGTAAGCGATTTGCCATCTCTTGTATCTCTCAATCTCGAGTTAGTCATTAGATTAGTGGCCGGACTGAGCGTCGCATTCCATTCCTCCAGTAATTATCCGATCCCTCGGATTGGTGTCGACTCGTCAATAGCACTCGAGATTAGTCAGGCTTTCGGTGGAGATAACCATCACTTCGGCTCATATATCGATTGCCTGCGATTAATTGCTAATAGCTTGCTCATCTCACTGCCTCTCCGATGCCTCACTGATTGATTATGAGCAAGACAGAGCAAGACAAGTCAGATAATGGTCCATTGAAAGGAGCTAGCAGCTTTGCTTATTGATTATCCTCATCGATCATTGCAGTGTTAGCTCAGCCGTTGATTAATGGGATGTAATTGTGATATAAATTATCGGAATATGAGATATAGCAGTGATAAGTCATGGCCTGTCCTCTCGAAAGCAGATTAGCCCAGAGTTGGTCAGTGCGACCACAGCTGATCCCTCGCAAACCTAATCCAGATTAACTGACTCTCGCGTCTAATCAATACTAGGCCCACATTTTCACCTTACAAGTTGTCTAACGACGAGAAAGTGTTGAGTTCTGTGCGTCTGATCGAGTCGTTCAGTGGTGTCGCCAAATGCGAGTCCGACGACATCTACCGCTTCGCTCTGACTGTGCGCAAGAACTACCGCAAAGTGCCGTATCATAACTGGTCGCACGGCTATAGCGTCGCGCACACCATCTATGTCTTCACCCGCAACACAGACGCGTTCTCCCAGTTGGAGAAGTTCTCGTTCTTCGTGTCGGGTCTGTGCCACGACCTCGACCACAGGGGAACCAACAACCAGTTCCTCATCAATTCGTCCGCTTCTTTGGCACACCTCTACACGACCAGTCCTCTGGAGTACCACCACTTCAACCAAACTGTCTCCATATTGCAGGTAATCATTCGTCTACCTTGGTCATCCACCATTTATGTGACCAGGTTAATTTTGATTAGCAAAACGGAATGAATATTCTGAAGAACATGTCATCGGAAGAATATAAGACAGTGTTGGCACACATCAAACACTACATTCTGGCCACAGATATGGCCCGATATTTCGGTAATCTTAAGAAGTTGGACGCAATAACAAGGAATGAGGCCTTCGATTGGAACAACAAAGAGCACAAGTAATGTCCACTCAATTCTTGTTCAGCACAATTTGTGACCAATCTATCCAATGACAACAGATTACTGGTGTCTGCACTGGCGATGAACGGCGCTGACCTCAACTCGACAGCACTTCCCTGGCCTGAGGCCAGACTTAAGACCAAAGAACTGTTCGAAGAATTCTACTCTCAGGGCGATAGCGAGCGGGCAATGGGAAGGGAACCGATGCCTCTCATGGACAGACTGAAGGCCGACGAACAGCCCAAAACACAAGTGGACTTTCTCACCAATATCACCATTCCCTGCCTCAAACTGGTCTCGCAGTTCCTGCCCGATGCAAACAAGTACCTTGATAACTGCTAGTGAGTGTTCTTCCTTTTATCGGTTACTAGAAACTCTTGCTAGATTGTCTTGCTAATCTGTATGACACTGTCTATTAGTGAGAATTTGGAATGTTGGCGCGAGATGGCCAAGAGCTTGGAGATGAAAAGGGACAGAATGAAGTTGGGCGCCGACAACATGGAGAGTCCGATAGCGATGCCCAAAATCGGAGGCATCGAAAAGGCAAAGTCGTTTCGGCTCTGATTCAACAGTTGGTCACCAATTGTCACATTTGTTGCACTGAATTGTGTGCCACCGATGGGACACACTTTCGCTTCAAACACAATACTCTTTACTTATTTATTGTTAACTCATTACAAACAAAATGTTAATTAAATTTTACAAAGAATTTAACGAATGATTAAAGCATTTAATAATAAAAAGATTTTTAGAACAAACTATCGATTGACAAGTTCATATTTGAGCGATGAACCCATTAGGTTAAATTGGCGTGAAATGCTCGGCCGAATGTCACTGTGGAGTGGAGTGGTCTCGCATTCTTCGTCAGTACAGAACTTATTATCAGTACTTCGAAGCGATAGATGTCCTAAACAGCTGTAGACCGTAAAAGTTGTTTTGCTGGGTATCCTCAGTGAATGATATATCAGTTGTTTGCGATGTCAATTGCAAGGTAACCGATGTGATCTTGCTGGACAACAATTTAGACAAGACAATCAGATTTGAACGTTTATTTGAACATGTTTAATTTGATTTAATAGTAATAGGTATTTACAGAATCTCTCTTTAAAGAAGAAATTAAGAAAAACTCATTAAGAAATATAACTTTTTATCATAACAAATATGACCATGCTCGTATAATAAATTAATATTTGTATTTATTGTGATTGTTTACTCGTTATTGATGACTCATTATCATAATCATCAAGATGATTTTCTCGAAAGACTAACATTACTTTCATTTTTTTACATTTTTCGACAATTTTATTACGAAATACAATTAACGCTAATTGACCTGATCTAGTACAATAAATACCACGCTAATGACTGACCTATAAGCTATAATCTACAGCCAATATGCCATATGTTTCGTCAGTTAATTGTGTAATAAATTAGAATTGAATTAATCGAATCAATTGATTAGTAAAAACATCTCTTTATATAAAGAGATTTGATAACTAAAAACATAAATAAAATATCAGTAAAAGTGTAGAAAAACTTTAACCAAAAACTGGAAACGAGAGTAAAACTATTGGTTTGGAGTTTGTGGTCAATTGTCACCGCCGGCGGTCAAGCGGTGACCGCCGGCCAGTGAATGCCGTGTAAATGGACCGACGCTTAAACGGCTCAAAAGTAAGTGATACGAGTGGCCGGCCGTCGGCCACCACCGGATTCGAGGGTTGTGTGGATCAGATCTAAGCCCTGTCGTCGCTGTCAGCCTTCAAGAGAACCACATTCGAGTGGACAGTACTGTACGGACTCTGAACCGTGTCCTCGGTGTCCATACTCTCGATGGAGCCGCGGACCGAAGCGGGCATTGTCTTCAAGTTACTGATCGGTTTGTCTTTGCGCGAACAGCAGCCGAAACAACAGAAGAGTTTGTGGAGATATTTGTCGAAGACCTTCGGCGACTCTTCCTTCCACTTGACGAGTGCCAGGATTATGACACACGAGCTGACCAGACAGGCGCCCAACACCGACGTCCACTCTATGGACTCGGACAGGAGAACCACTTCCCAGATGAACGACAGCACGATATTGAAGGTGCGGGTGACGGACACGGGTCCGGCCGTCTCGTACTTGAGTGCCACCGTCAAGAAGAACTGGTCGCCGATACCGCACAGACCGATGCCGACCAGCAGAAGCCATGTGGTCAGACCCGTCGGCACGACTAGGTTATTGAGTATGACAAGGATGACCATACCGCAGATGATGACTGTGGCCGAGTACCACATCACCACCACTGCCACGGGAGTGGTCTTCAGCTTCCGAAGGTTGACCATCGAGAAGGCGGCCATCATTGCTGCCACACTGGCCAGGATTGTGCCCAACAGACGGTTCTCGTGCACCGGTTCGATCTCCGACCCGAACAAGAACTCGGGTTTTGCGATAATCACCACTCCGACCAGGGTTATTGTGCCCGTGATTACCTGTGACAAGACAAGAGGTCAGTCGTTGTTGATCTAGAATCACCAGTGCCACCATGATCCTTACATGCAGGATGGTGATGGGTTCTTTCAACAAGAAGTACGCGAACACAGTGACGAAGACTGGCGATGCGAAGTGAATGGTCGAGGCGTCGGCCAACGGCATCATCCGGTAGGCCATGAAGATGGCAATCAGCGATACGGTGCCGGACACACACCTGAGCGCCAGATCCATGCGGTGACCGGACCGACCGCACAGCGGGTATTTGTAGATCAAAGCCGTTATCGCATAGAACACCAATTGAAAGGTACATCTGTATCGACAAACGAGACATTAGACCAGAGCAGTGATTAAGCTCTTCAGGTAGGGCTGGAAGGGATGGTCAGCGCTATGGTGTGCAGTGTTTGTCATTATCTCTATTGACCTATTATATGGAAATTGTGTGTCAACTCATATCTGGTCTAATAAATCACTGGTCTATAACTGGCGATCCATTTAAGTGTCTATCATCTGCTAAATCACGTCTTCGTGTGGGCGGTGATCGCCGACAATAACAAGCGATGCAATTATTAAAATGGATTCAACTATAAACCGAGTCATTCATCGAGTGAACTATTTTAGTGGTACTTGCGATCAATACCTGATAACCAGGACTTGTATTGAATGCATTTGTGTCAACACTTTGACGATAACCGAACCGATGCTGAAGCAGAAGACCGACATCAGAGCCATGAGGAGACCGAACGCGGGTATGCGGTGTGCGATCGACCGCCGCTTCGGCACCGCTTTGTCGCCGGTCTCCAAGTCGGGTGCGACCGCGATCCCGCTGTCGAGCATCTTCTGCTTGGCCTCCAGACCCGGCACCGGACAACCAACCGATCCGTTAGTTTGTTGTGATATCAGTATCTCGTTTACAGTCTTTTCGTTGAGTAACGGCATAATTGTGTATTTGATTGGGATTTGTCTTGATTTCAGAGAACGGGAAGAGTTTTATGGAATTAGTATTGAAGTCAAAGAGTTTACAAGAAATCAAAAGCAATTAATTAAATTGAAAACATTTTACAAATCGTTAATTGGATTAAATTTTTGTGTTAAATGATTGGAAACAAAATCAAAATTAATTGTATGTTTGTGTTAGAAGTCAGTTGTTGTTCGTCGGACAGCATTCTGTCAACAAGAATGTTGTGCTGGATATGGTGCTCATTACCATAATGATGTGCCATTACCTAGTAGTGCATATTTCACCACTCAATTCCTCTATTGTGTAACACGAAAATCGATTAAAACTTTTTTCATCGATTAAATGTTCGCCTAATTTAAAGTTCCTTTCAGTGGAGTGCAGGGATGGACAGAACGACCAGTCAACCGGAGTAATGCCATCTATGCAATCATCTAGCCCCATTCACCTATCTCACAATTAATCTAACATAACACACACACACCCTTGGCCATCCCCAGTCACTTGCTATTATTAAAAAGCGCTGAAACAGAAATTCAATTTGATTTTGAGTCACGTCTTCATTATTTCTTTCCATTATTAGCCGATGCCGGTCGAGCCCAAAGACCACGAGCCAATTATCAATGCTGAATGTAGTATCTAAATCCTGAATGTGTGTCGAGGAAGTAATTAACGCAAATGTATCGAAACTTTGATCGCAATCGCGAAATAAGGAAAATATTAAAACGAGATGTGAAGTGTCAGAGCGAAGGCATCTATGGATCTATGGATATAAGCGATCGAAACAGTGAACCAGAGTTTTGCGCAAAATCTGGCGAACAGTTGGCAAAGAGTGTCGGTTCCAACCAGTTCTCTGTCCTCACTCAGTATATATCGGGTACACAACTGCTCCGCCAAAGGGAACCACACTTTATCGGTCACACGTCTCACGCAATCAGTTCTCAGGCCTGAGTTACGCCCTTCTGTTCGGAGTGGCGTCGAGTGCACGGGTAGAGCACTGTCTCGGCTAATGGCGAGTCAGTGGAAAAGTTTCGCACACAAGGTATCGATTTTATGCGACTCGCGTTGTTGTGTTCGTTTGGCAGAGAATCTGAGGCCAAGATTAAAATTTTACAACCGAGTGAAGGGTAACGCACAGACACACCGATCGATTCCGTTGGCCAGGCTCACCATCATCATGCATAATAGACACCCTGTCTTGCATCACTAACTCGATTTATTATCGCCTGTCACTCGCACGGGGTTATCGATTTGTGCCTCGATTACAATCATTACTTTTCATTGGTATTTCGCAATCAAATCATTAGCATTTGACTCAACCCTGCAATTCATGTATTGATCTCCTGATTGATGCGAAACACTCGCGAATCCAATACAGACTCTCTCTCTCTCTCTCTCTCTCTCTCTCTCTCTCTCTCTCTCTCTCTCCCCACGTCTCTCCCTTTCATACCTATTCTGAGGGCATGAATAACATCGAGAGTCGACTGACGTCAACCACAAAGCAAACAATAATCTAATTATTCCTTCCATTCGAGTGTAGAGTAAACGCAAAATTAAAACCAATAAAAAGTCAAATCAATGAATGTTTCGCTCATTTTTCGCAAAAAATTGTCTTTTAATAGTCATTTAATGATATTCTACAGAATTGTCAATAATTTGCAAACAAGAGAGTCATCGTTAGTACAGTCAGAGTCAGAAACGGCTCACTCGACAACAACAACAACAACAACACCAGACCTAACGCCTAACCCACAAGAAGTAGAGCTGATCGGACTCGGACTGTACTGATCAGAGAATGAGGTGTTGTTTACAGTGAGAGAACATTGTATTTATTACATTGAATAATGGTATTGAATATCAAAATTCTTGCCTTTGACGACAAAAATTTGTGAAATTTTTAGGTGAAGTGTAAGCGAGAAAAATAATGAATAAAATATTTGTGTCGTATGTCATGAAAAACAAGAAATAAACAGAGAATTCGTGTGAATGAGAAAAATTCTGTATTGAATTCTGTGTGCAATCGATCGATCGCTTCCACGAATCCAACACTACCTTACAATGACACCAATGAGCGAGGCTATTGGTCTTAGCATTATTGTCAAGCATAGGTGGTATTGCACAGCAGTTACATCATATAAGACAGCATAAATGGTATGAAAACAAAAGTGATCATGCTAATATGGCTAATATGGCTAATGATATGCGACTCAATGACAACATAGACTGTTAGGACTCACCTTTGGAGCGATAAAAACCTCTTCAAAATAAATTGAATAAAAAAATATATTTACAATAAAATAGATATTAATATATGTTCTGGAATACTATGTTCTAAACGCTGTTCACATCACAAGAATATCAATTATCAAAAGCAAATAAATGTAGCTGGCTGCTTTCCAATTTAGACTGATAACTTGATCGAAAACTGACCCAACATTGGACGCACTGATAATCTCTTACTGGAGATTATCGCAACAATATAGTGATCTAGGCTTTTGTCAGTGACAGACATCCCATCATCACTCGTGATAGCAGTGACTGTCTGTGCGAACTCGACTGTCAGTTATATAGTGATCGCCAGTAAGTCTGAGCCCGAGTCGGACCGCTTGACGACCGCAGTCTCAGCGCTCAGCCATTGCTGGCATCGCTTCTCTGCCTATTCGTGTCGACCAATCGCGTAACGCCATAACGTAATGTTGTTGTTGTGCACGTGCACGCGGAGTGATCGCAGTGAGCAAGGTGACCCCGCTCACCTTGTCAACTGAGCTGGCACAAGCAATTTTGATAGCACAACAAATTCCGTATTCAATTACACAAAAACAGATTGAGTTTCCTGGTGTTCATTGCACCTCTACCTTGCTTGTCAACAAGCTAGGTGACGAATCGGCTCCGAATGGAAAATTCTAAGCGACTAGGTGGTCACATGCTTGATGACTTTGCTTACAAACAAGGTGAGCTGAGATGAACGACCCTGTTCACCTTGCTCATCGCAGTGTTTCGCAGCGATTCACAGTCAGAGGAGTCCATAGTAAAGCCATAGAGTGAGCGCCTGAACGCCATTCCATCCCTCATATGATGTAATTCTGAAATTGTGTTTCATCTCTACTGACTTTGAGATCTGATTAAAGAGAAATTACTTAATTCTTTTGTTATATAAGACTCACAAGAATTGTATATTTCTGTTGAACAGACTGTTCTTGGAATGCGAGGACCGACTAATCCATTATATAATCTCAGACGCAGTCCGACTCTAATCACTATTTAATTGCATTTTAATTGTTTACTTCGAAAAACAAGCAAGATAATGGGCCTTATTCGGGCTTTGTGTGGTTAGCCTAGCCGAACAGTGCTGTCGTACTGCCAGGAAAATTAAGTTGAATCAACTTCTAATGAATTGAAGAGAAAGCCTTTCGTCAAACTTGTTTTTAATGTTTTGTTTGCCAGGAAAACAATTGAGTCATCCGGCTCTTAGACAAACAGAAGGGCGGATCACGTGAATGGATGGCTACGGATCCGGTGCCCGAAGAGTGACTGCTGTTTGCTATCCATTACACCATTAGGTTCGGTGTCTGTTGACGGAAAAGTCGGATAAAAATAAGTTTTGATTAATTAGTTTTTTAAGACGAACTTGAATTCAGACGCAAGTTATGGCATATGATTAGCAAATATTTGTGGCTCTAAAGACAATGTTTTGTCACCACTGACACCAGGCTTGCCAGACGTCCAGGTCCGGCCTGGCTTGTTCAGGTTGTGAGGTTGCAATCCAGGCGGGTTTGATGAAATCCTTAAAATTAACATGGCAGTCCAGGTGATATTAGCCTCTTTTAGCTGGATGTCCAGGCGAAATTTGAGCCAAAATACAGGACAGGCCAAATATTGCCTGGCAATCCTGACTGACATTCTAACACTAATTCAAATTCTACTCAATTTTCAATGCAATTTATTGACTATTAATTGCATTCACTTCAATGGCAGAACACTTGACATCACAAATGTCTTCAACTCCTGATTCG
>JAQGBE010000729.1:0-15173 GCA_034698225.1 Scheloribates latipes | reverse complement strand
AAGCCCTTTTGTTTGTGAAAATGCATTTGGTTTACCATAATGGTTAGTTTACCGTACCATACCTTTACGCTATCGATAGTTATCTGTAGTTCTTTCGTAGACTTTGGTTTCACAGCGTTTGCACAGTCGAGGAAATTCACTTAAATTAGCGAAAAGCGGATACTTTCTCATTCAATAAGACTTTTGGCTTTCATTGAACAAACTTTTATTTCGACTATAATTTCAGATAAAATTGACAAAACATTGCATTCAAAACATGTTATGATAACTATTGAAACGGAGGAAAGGCTTAATATATTTAGCACTTAATTGCTTTAATTGCGAATTGAATTTTGTTTGTTTGTAATAGCAATCAAAAGCGTTGTTCTTTGATATCGTTTGAGAACTTTTCCTCAAATATGTTCTGAAACTATCGGTCGGTTTCTTAGAGACTGATTCCCAGCTTTTTGTATCATCTGTTGTATTCAATAAATTATTCCACAATTTGTCTTATTTTTTATCCTCATTATATATATTTTCCGATATTTTCGATCTTATGATTAACTTAACGTTAATCTAACATCTCTTCAATGGAACCCTTGAGACGAATCTAAAAACTCGTCTTATTATTGATAATTATTGTAATGATTATCAGTTATCGGTAGCAGTGAACGAACACTGTGTCTGAGAATCTGATTGATATTTTCAATCGTGGTTTTCTCCTCTGAACCACTGTTCAGGGGATTCACCGCAATCTGGCGAATGAGCCGCAGAATAATCATTGCCTCGATTATTCGCATCTCTCCTCAAACTTGCGTATAAAACATAGTTATATAAGACAAACTGATCTGACCTTCGCTGACATACATACCTGAAAATCGAGTTCTTTTCCCATCGAAGCGTTTGGTCGAAAAGTATTTTTGGAACAGAATTACCGAACGAAAGGAAAATTGCATTTCACGTGTCGGAGCAAATCAGAGGACAACACAGAAGTTCATTATCCAAGAACATCGCGTTTCATATTTATTGAACTTGTTTTTTGGACAAAACAAAAGTTGAATTAATAGAGTTTAAATTCCCCGTTAATTAGCAGAAAACAGAAAATTAGTGCTAAAAAGATTTTACATTACGTAAGACACTCGTCATTTTATAACATGTGTACTGATAACATCACCATGGTTATAGATAGTCGAGTATCATCATGTGGTGCACAAGAAATCAAGTTCAAGAATGTGGCAATAGTAATAGTAGCATGATCACTCTCACTCACTCAGGGCTGCCCTTTAGAACCGGGTCAATGCCGACAACTGGCTATACAGTCCAATGCCTTCTAAATCACACTTTTAATGGACATTCAAATCAAAGACTTATCATAATTGTTAAAACAAACAGTGGAAACCTTTTACTCCCATTTCATTATCATAATTAACTTAAATTATAATTAAAATTAATAATTAAATACTTTTTATTTAGCTAATTCTTTTGCGTTTGCGATGTCTTGAATATAGTCTTTTTGATTGGCTATCGATTCCTAAATAAAATTCTCAGAGAAGAGAACAGAATTTGTTGATTGCAAGACATGTGATGCTAATTGTGGTCTATTTGGTCGCTGATTCTAAATACGCGATCAGGTCTGCCCTCTCATTCTTCTTCTTGAGACCGGCGAACACCATCTTCGTGCCCGGGATGAACTTCTTCGGGTTCTCCAAGTACTCGAAGAGGGTATCCTTGTTCCACGTGATACCTGAAGAGGAAGGGAAGCGATTAGATACCAACCGCACCGTTCGCACGTGAGGGCTGTTCCCGGCACCGGCCGGCCATACCTTTCTTGACGTTGGCGTCGGTGTAGTCGAAACCGGCCATCTGTCCAGTTTTGCGACCGATCAGTCCGTGGAGATTGGGTCCGGTCTTGTGAGAGCCGCCCTTCTCGACGGTGTGGCACTGCGCGCACCGCTGCACAAACACTTTCTTGCCTTTCTCGGCGTCTCCCGGCGGGATGTCGGCCATTGCAGTTGCACTCGCGGTGGGGGTCGGCTCTACGGGTCAGATGAAGAGTGAATTTGAATTGATTTTGAGGTCAACCCAATTGAATGAGTGAGCGCTGCACTGAATGACCTTAAGTCTCGACACTTCGACAATGCGATCACACATCGATGGCATGCGCTCACAGAGTCTGACATAGAGTCTGATGTAACCCTCAGTCAGACTCACTGCACATGTGCTGCCGGTTGCGCAACACTGCACGTCCTTTGCAGCGGTCGCTCCAGAGGTCGCTCACGATGTCAACAATGTTCGGCCGATATTCTCGTCACTCGATCTGCCTCTTCCATGTCCAGCATTTACTCAGGAGGACACTATCATCAGTGGCCACCATCCACTCCAAAACTGTCTGTATATCTCCAGAACCATCGAACAGTGAGAGCATCGCAATCAGTGACAGTTGTTGTCGACAACTGAAGAAAGTGTTGGATAGCAAAGACGATATGCTAAGAGTCCAAGTGCTGACCGGCGGCTGCTCTGGTCTGCAGTACAAGTTTGACGTTTGCCAAACCACCGAAGCCGACGACCGAGTCTTCGAGAGGGAAGGCGTCAAAGTGGTGGTCGACAACGAGTCGCTGCAGTACATGAAGAACGCAACGGTCGACTACCACGAAGAGCTGATCCGGAGTGCGTTCCGAGTGATAGGCAACCCGCAGTCAGAACAGGGCTGTTCGTGCGGCGCCTCTTTCGCCATCAAAATGGACGATAACTTCAGTTTCAAATAACTTGATTTATTAGCAAACAATTGGATTCAGACATTACAGGAATATAGCGAACGATCGGTTGTGTCGGTGTCTGTCACTAGTCATCTGATGATTCAGTGGAAGACCGGTTGGGTTGCAGTGCTTCGTCTCTAAGAGATTACTGCCATTCAAAGACAACTTCTGTCTGTCGATGATTACCATTCAAATAGAGAATAACAATAAAAACAATCGAAAACAAGTAAAAACATTTTTTTTGTCAATTTAGTTGTTATTTTATATATTCTAAGACTAATGGTTCCAAAGTCTCAAAACATTTGGATTCTGTGGTTCTCGCGATCGCAGACCAGGATATTGCCGGTTGATGTGATGGCCACCCCTTCCAGGCCCTTGAACTCGCCGTCGGCCGCACCCCACGTGCCGAACGACTTGAGGAACGAGCCGTCGGGGTTGAAGATCTGGATCCGGTTGTTGCCGCTGTCGCCCACTATGATAAAGCCCTGGTCGTCGACGGCCACACCTCTCGGGAACTTGAATTGGCCGTCGTTTGAGCCTAAGCCAGAAGAGGAGGCGTCAGTGAGTCAGGGATTCGGGTCAACACTATATTTATAAGTGGTTGACAAACAGCCGAAGCGTTTCCTATCACTTCTGGAATTCAGAACTTCTGAACCAAATTCAAAGTCAATATTATTCTTAGACTTGTTTTCCTCGCAAAATAAGAAAACAAAAGTCATAAAAACAAAAATAACTGCGATTTTCTGTGCAATTAAAGTGTTTAAAATTGTCGACGCGATTACCTTCGCTGCCAAATGATGAAAGAGGTCTTCCGTTGACATCAAAGATCTGTTGACGAGATAAATGAATGAAATTAATGCATTGAAGCGAAACATGAAATCGAAAACATGAGCAGAGAATCGGTGACGAACTTGGATGCGATGGTTATTGCTGTCGCTGATCACTACACGGTTGGTATTGCTGACGGCCACGTAGTGCGGGTGCTCTAGCATTCCGGCCCGACTGCCGATTGTACCGAACTTGCCTACGAACAGACCGTCCGACTGAAAGACTTGGATTCTGTGGTTCTCTTTGTCGCAGACATATATGAAACCCAAGGCATCACAAGTTATACCCCAGGGATAACTGAATTTGCCATCGCTTCGGCCCTCACAGCCGAACGCTCTGATGAATCTTCCGCTCGGATCGAACAGTTGGATGCGATGGTTATATCGGTCGGAAACGATGAACTGACCGATTCTGTTGACGCAAACGCCGGCCAAACAGTCGAACTCTCCCTCGTTATTGCCATACGAACCGAACTCAAACGAGAACCGACCGGTAGAGTCGAAAACTTGTACTCTATGGTTGGAAGAGTCGGCCACAACGATGCTGTTGTTGTTGCCGACGGTCACCCCTCGGGGCCAAGTGAAACAACCGTGTTCTGTGCCGCGGTTTCCGATCTTCATCATCGGTTTGCCCTTCTGCGAGTACATCTGCCGCGGGTATGTCAGGCCATAAGACGAGCCTTTCAAAGAGGACAAGAGCGACGTTCCCTCGTCCCGACTCGTCCGGCGGGTGAGCAGCGATGCGGTCGACGGCTCCTCATCTGAACTCGAAATACTTCTCCCAAACAAAACATGAGAGCTCTTGCTTTTGAGCAGAGATGCGCTTCTGGGAGTTGGCTCTGAGGTCTTCTGACTGGAAGTCTTTGTTCCGTATTTGTTCATCAGATATTGGGCCACAGATTGACCTGGAGTTGAAACTCGTGTCAGTGGATTGTTTCTAGCATGAGCTCAGGTGAGACCTGTGTCATCTTCGGGAGGAGGACTGCCCGGATCTCTGGTTCGATAGCTATATCCTGACGAACGAGAGGTACGTCTGACCGGAAGCGCCGATTCGGTGTATTTGCTCTTATAAGAGGGCGAGAGAGGACTGGACTCATCTTCGCTGTCCTCAAAACCTACAATTAATTAGGGATTAAATAAAAAGACAAATGAATACACTCTTTGTTATCGCTTTTTATATCTAATGATAGACTGAGACCTAAATTGTTTCGCAAAATTGGTTCAAATATTTGAAGAATAGTCTGATATTAGGGCTCATAATGTAAGCGCTTATTAGAGGATTATAATCAGTGCCAAAACCATTGATAAACTCTGGAAGTGTTCCAAACGTTTCATCCAAAGTCTGCTTTGAGTTAACTTTGAGTTATAATTAATCGATTAATTATAGACTAAGTGTTTAAACAGTATCTCAAAGATTATTGGGAACCGAAAACCAAAGCCATAGACTTATTCTTCAGTTATCTAAACCAAGTTTGGAATCAGTATTCCAAGTGATATACCGGCGATTGTGTGCGAGCTTTTGCTTTTGGCCAAACGGCTACGATATGAGGAACTACTGGTCGTACCATATTTGTTAGGTCTGCGACCGTAACCGACTCGGCTCTCGTCGGCGGTCTCCTCGCGGTTGGCCAACCCAGCACTCGTACTGCTGCGGGAGAGGTACCGACTGTACGGAGTGCTGGTCTGGTCGTCGTTGTCCTCCTCCAATGTGGCCGCGCGACTCAGCCTACCTTTGGACTGGTATGCGGGCGTTGTCTCCTCTTTGGACGCGTCTGAGGCCCGTCTGCCCCTATAGTAGGGCGGGTTAGCCTCCTCTTGGGTGAGAGTGTTCTGTCGGGAGTACTTGGCGAGAGTGGGCGACTCGTTGCGCTGAATGGCATTCTGGTTGTCTTGCCTGGCCTGGGCACTGCGAGTCAACAAAGTGCTTACTGACGCTGGCATTTGACTCACGGTTCTCTCAGACCTCGGTTCGGGTTGTCTCTCATGGCAACTACTGGTCGGCCGACCACTACTAGCACTAACTGTGTTGGAGGACTTGATGGGCACCGACGACGACTCGTCTTCTTCCTCGTCGTCATCGGAGTCGGTCTCGTCCTCATTGGAAGACTCATTGCTGGCGTTGGTATCACTGGTCTCACTGTCGATATCAATATCTGTGGAAAGAGTTCGCACATTTTGTTTGTCTGATCCAATTGTATGTCTATTAACATTGGTATTGGTATTGGCATTGATAGTGTCATTAATGTCCTGGCTATGAGAGCTATGGTGTCGTTCGTGTCTGTCTTGTCTGTCCGCCGACCGGTCTATCGATGGGTTCTTCCCCAGCGGCGAACGTACAGACCTGTAGAGGAGGACAGTAATGAAAACAATGAATCCCAACGAATAGCATAGGTAATCAAAAACACTAATTCCCCAATCGATAGAAGTTGTAATGATTTGTCGCTCATTACTTGAATCAGGAAAACCAAGAGACGAAAGCGTTTGTCGGTATGTCGTCGGATGAGTGTGACTGTGAGTGTCGGTCACAATGGAAGTAGTGGTCGGACCTCTCAGGTGCGACACAGCTCTGGTTAATGGCATGTGAGACGAGGCAACGACTGGGTTATGATTATACGGATTGTAACCCAGATTAGACGAGACTGAGGACACATGCGATCTCGACTGCCTATAGGGGTTGTAGTTGGGCCGCTCCTGACCTCTAAAGTCTTCAAGACTCACCCGCCGCACCTGACTCTCGGGTGACGCCCCGCGGGAACTGCCGTTAGTTGTGTAGCGGTTGGTCGAAGACAGTGACAAGTGATTAGTTGAAGCCTCGGAAGCTTTTGGAATAGGCGTTAGCGAGGAGTCAGTGAGCGTCGGACTTCTTCTACTGGCATAAATCGGAGCATAACTGGTCAGACCCGCGATTGGCTTATCATAACGTACATCACTGGCGGGTCGCGTCACAGTCGCCGGTCTAGCACTGAGTCTCGTATGGCTGGTCAACAAATCACTCGCTGTTGTCCGCGCGTCGGGCGCTTCAGACAAGTTGGTTGGCGTTTGGCTGTTCGCCGAAGTTATCGGTTTGGACACAAACTTATATCTGATTGACGGCTGAGGCGGAGGACAGGCAGGAGAGTCTTGAGTCACTTTAGGGTCTTTGGAGTCTTGTTTGCCAACTATGGCATCACTACTCACGGGAGTAGTGACGGCACTAATAGGACTGGGGCTCAGAGTTGTCGTTGTGGTCGTCACGGGGGGAGAATTCGGGGCCGTACACACCGAAGCTGTGGTCGCACTGACGGGTTGACCGGCCGGTGGGGTATTTGGGGCCGATATGTTTCTATTGTCGCCCTCTATTACTTCAGACACTTGGGATACTTGCCTTTGGCCGGAATTGGAGTTCTGCCGCGAAATGACGGGACGAGATTCGCTGTCTTCAGGACGACGTCTCGTGTATCGTCCGACACCCGAGTTGTCCGAGTCTTCGCCCAATTGATCGTCGATATCAGATCCTCTTCTCGAAGAGTCGGAACTATATCTGTTCACTGAGTCTTCTTTTTGCAACTGTGTAACTCTTCTGTTGATTATTCTGGCATTCGGTGATTCTGAAACTGTTGGTGATTGTGGTACAGGTGTTTTTGGTGATAGTGGAGCTGGAGGTTGCGGTGCAGGTGCAGGAGTGACCGCCGCAGCTGCTGCCGCAACCTGATTGGCCTTCTTCTGCTTCTCGATCTCGTCTTCGCTCACTTGCCTCGACGGACCTCTTCGTGGCGGAGGTTGTGATACAGGAGTAGTCACGGGTTGCGGCTGTGGAACGGGTGGCGGCGGAGCGTTCTTTTCTTCTTGTTCTTTTTGCTTCTGTCTGACTTCGTTCTGATGGAGTCTTTGCATAACCATTGGTGAGTCCATCAGTTTGATGACACCACTGAGAGGACCTCTCGTCACTTCTTCGGTGTCGAATACTTTGACCCTCGTTTGTGAGGCGGGTTCTTCAAACCTAACGCTGCGATGGCCTCCGCTGTCGTCGTGATCTTCGAAACTACTCATCTCCTGATTATTCCTTTCTCTTTCTCTCATAAATCTGGATCTGAAATGAGATGTCGGACCGGTTGAATCAGTGTCCGAAGGTCGGGGCCATCCTCTGGTTAGGGCGTCGTATCGACTTCTGGGAGGATCTCTGTCCTCGTCTCTGTCCAATCCATAGCGTCCATAACGACTCTGTCTTGTGGGCGAAGTATTCCTCTCGAATCGGGCGTCCCTTTCGCTGTCACTATAGCCGAGTCCGGTGAGTCGGCTCTGACTGCCCATCACATCCAGATATCTGGAGTCAGTCTTTCTCTGCTGGAACTGTTGGGCCAACCGATGGTCGCTCTGACTTCGGAGCAAATTTGTTTGATTGGGAACAGACAATGAGTTCAAATTCGTGGAACTCTCGGACGGCGAGAGTGTGGCGTTGGGTGTCGTGATCTTGAGTTCGCCGAAGTCTGCCAACGATCGCCGCACAGAATCCAAATCTGTTTTGAACTGAAATTTGATTTTTCGCCCGAAGTCACTCGCGTCCGGATCCAGATTGCGGAGGAAATCCAGGGTCTTGACGAAGATCTCTTTGTACTCGACCAACTCGGGTATAGTCCACTCCTCGTTCTCGATGTGGTTCTCAGCCAATTCACAATTGCTGCTGATGTTAGCCAACTCCTGGTCCATGTCCTCCTTGGACTTGTCGCCACTTTTCGACTCTGTCTGAACGAATTCATCCAATTCGCGAAGAAGTTTCGATTCCTTATCCTTTAAATCTTTGATTATTCTGCGAACAGATTCAGTGATTTCTTCTTTGATTTGTTTGTAGTTGAGATTCAATTTGTCGCTATTCTTCGCCGTCTGCTGCGAGTGTTCGGTTAACTTGACCAGACCTCGTCTCACCTGACCGTTGATGCGACTGATCTCCCTCCTCAAGATGTCGAGGTGAGCCTCTTTGCACTCCTCGCACACCTTTTTATCACAATGGGCGCACTTCTCACAGAAGGCCTTCTCCGAACAGACCCCACATCTGTCCATCTGCGAGGGCAACGGTTCCGGCTCTTCGCCGGTGATTCCCCGGTGAAGGTCCAAGAATCGCGCCAAAGTGACATTGTTGGGGAACGACTGGACCCCGTTGTAGGGGATTCGGTGCTCTGCCCGACATTCGGGACATTTGATTTGTTTGCGGACGTAGTCGACCAGACCCTCGAGACACGGCTCACCACAGAAGGTGTGCTGACAGGGAAGGAGTTTCGGGTTTCTGAAGCGGTCCAAACACACGCAACACGTGAGCAACTGTTCCAACTGACTCCAGGCCGATGTCATTGTGACCCGGATTATCACTGATTAGCGGTTATCACAATTTAGTCGATTCACAACTGAGTACTCGTTTGTGTCGTTTGTCGGAATCGAATTATAGTTCATTCAGAGTTGATAATTGAGTGAAACACAACTTTTTGAATACTACTATCACAGACTTCGTCGGCATCTTGTCTTCCAATCAGTTCTTCAATCCGAGGAAATTCTAAAGTCTTTGGTTTCGCTGTTTTTGTTGTGAGAGTAAGCAAAGAGTGAAATAGTTGTGGCAAAAAAGCGATGAAATCATTTGCAGCAATGCTTCTGCTCTGATCCTCTGCCATCATCAGCCTTATATGGCAGCGGAGGAGGAGGAGGATGGATTGTTCGTTTTAAATTAGAGTTCAGACTAAGAGATCGAGCCTTAGGTTTGAGTTAAGTTTGAGCCAAGAGTTTGGCCTAATTTTAGCGCATCTCACACGACAGGAGACCTCTGTTTAGCGATCCATCGGTTGGTTCGAGTCGTGGTTTCATCGCTCCTCTAATGAAGAGTTGAAACTCAAATGTAAATAATTTAATTGAACTTTAATTAATAGAAATTCAGTTAACAATCAGAGACTGAGAGCAGAGTCGGAGCGCATCACTAAACCAAAAGTCGGTTGACTTCCAAAAGCTTAAAATAAAGTGCATTTAATTCGCCGAAGAGTTGAAGTCGTGAGCGATTGCCAGACGTATGACAGTCAATGTCAGCCGATGTCAGTCCGACACCACTTTTCCACTGACAAACAGCCATTCCTTCCATCCCTCGCAAGCCATCCCTTCCATCCAATCCTTGGCAAACCTAATCCAAGTGACAACAAAACAACAGCACATCAAACATCAAACAAATGCCATTAGAATTAGGTCTAAAAATATCTGCATTTCATTGACTAATAATTTAAAATTTAGTAAAAGTAATGTCAAAATAGTTACGAAAGAGTAGAGCCGTTGCGCACAAGTGAAGACATTTTGGACTAAAATAGATTGAAATAGATATTTCGGTCATCAGTCCAATAGTCAACTCTTTTGTGACGCTATTTCCACATTTAAAACCATTAATTTCGTTAAAACTATTGATTTATTGTTCGCCTAATTCTTGTAAACAGCTATGACTTCATGGATGACATTCAAAAACCGTTCGCCGATATGTTTTCAACAACATTGATCATCTAAACTGATCAGCTGAACCAAGTCTCTACAAAATATGATAAAAATTGTGCTCGACTCAAATTTGTTATTGAAAAAGCTGCCAAAATGACGAGAGATTATCGCTATCTGTGTATAGTTTACAGAATTTGGGCAATAATTAGAATAATCTAATCTAAATGCTTGCAATTGTGGAGCCGAGTGACTAACTCTGTGCCGGCTCTGTCTTCCGGGTTGTTGGGCAGAGACGTAGCGAATCCATCACTCGAACAATGATCGGGTGACTGATTAATGTCGCGAATCCGGTGGCAATCGGTTTCAGACACTTTGTGACAGCGATTGCGATATCAGTTCTTCGGGTACTATATATAAATCAATTGAATGGCTATTCGTTTCGATTGTGAATCGCTTTAAATAAGCGTTAAATTGCTGTCAAATTAATTAACTCGAAGTCTGTTTATTGTCATTAGAGTTGCGGAACGTTTAGAACTCGGCGTTCAGTCGAGAACTGACATAACTTTTGCTTATTTTGCGATCATTTAATCGCTATTTCCAAGGATCTAATGCTCCGGAGAACGGCTTTTGACATTAAATCGCATCCATTTGTCGATTGTCTGAACGAATTCAAAAATATGCGAACCTATCGCTACTAATTATAGTGACGACATTAATCTGAATTATGTTCTAGAAGATTAACATGCTCACAATTAGTGTGTCACTGGTATAAACTTTTGATTTTTACGCAATGATAGATGTTGTAACTTTACCTTAATAAATTATTACATAAAAGCGAGCGAGAATGAAGTGAGCTTGGCATAAATCATCAATTGCTACGGTGTTTGTGAGCTCCGGACCAATCAGGGATCGGATGCGCGGCTCAGACGCGAGACTTATGACATCAGAGATAGCGTTACGTACAGGGATGGTCAAGCCTGACCCTACTCAGGGGGGGATCAGGGGGTGATATTGCGCAATTTTCAGCCAAAAATCCTAGGGGGGATCAGGGGAGGGATAAGACAAAATGGCGGCCGCCGCCATTTTTCGGCTAAATCCAGTTAAATTAAGCTTAATTACGTCCGATTTAAGCCGTTCTTTCGATTTTAGGCCTATTTCGGCGTTAATTTAGTTAATTTAACGTTAATTAAGCTTAATTGTGCTTAAATCCTGTTTAAATTACCGAAATGGCCGCCGCGCGAAGCGCGGCGGCGATTTCCGGAGGGGGTCTGAGCTGAGTCATCAAAACTCACGGGGGATTTTTCGAAATTTTCCGAGACAGGGGGATTTTTGCCTGATCCCCCTTTGGCCATCCCTGATTTAAAGAATAAACCGATAGTTTGAGAATAATTGAGTGACTTATTTACATAAAATATAATTCTGTTTTCAATAATAACTTATTAACGATAATCTGTATAATTGAAAGCATATGACATACCATCGTAAAGACATCTTTTAATACATTCTCTTTAAATATTGCTTTAATTGCTTTCTGTCAACCAAAAGGATAAACCATTACAAGTGCTGTCAATAAACAGGAATTCTCTTTGCGAATCCAAATACTACTGAAGTCTATTGTTATGTTACAAAATATATTAAATACTATACTAATTGAGAGTTAACTTTAGGAACACTTCAAATCTTGTATAGACTTTCTAATCGGTACGAGCTCTGCAATAGTCGAGGCGAAGACTCGATTACACGAACCAATAGGTTGTCGATGTAGTGCTCGAGGTCGTTGATTTGCTCGTTCAGGCCCAGGATCGTCACCTGTTGGTTCTCGATCAGCTGGATCAGTTCCTATTAGGGGTGGCAAATTGACTTTGTTTAGAACGATACAAATTAATGAATGAAAACATCATATTATACGATAACCTTGCACTATTTTTAAAACGTTATTGGCAGAATTTTACCAAGAAAACTAATGAAACGGATTTTTTTCAACAAAACATATCATTATTCTATTTTCATCTTGCTTATTAGATGAAATGTTGATATAATTAATATGTAAATCTCACGGCAACAAAATAAAAAGCAACCTATCCTAGTTCCTATGATTGTTCGAAAAAAGTACATCAATCAAAATTAACATATTAGCATGTCACTTATAATTTGGATCAATAACGTTTTCGATTAGAAAGTTGATATCGAATGCAATAAATATTTGACTAATAAATTGAATAATAAAATTGGAATTCGCTTTCAATGATTCAGATATTGATTGATTAGTACACGAAAAGAGCGAACCTATCCTTTAATTAGGATTTATTATCGTTAATAACAGGTTTGAATCGAAATATTAGAATTATGGCAACAAATGAGTAAAGAAAGGCTTTTATCCTTTTTGATGGCAGCAATTATCAAGGTGTTGTCTCTGGATTTCTAGATTTTGCCCTTAATTGTTGTCTAAATACTACTTATTTTTTATATGAATCACTGAATGGCAGAATAAAAAAATATATTCAATGAATTGATGAAACATTTAATCACAAATTTCACGCATTCAGATAAGAGGCGGTGAAAAATTGGTTATCGTGCAAGGCGTGCTAGTTTCTTTTGTGGCTCCGAGCACCAATTCAATTCAAATTGCGAATAATGAACAAAATTTAAGTTATCCAGCAATAATTTTCTAATGAATTCATTAGTAATTAATAATTATATGGAAATATCATCGATAACTATGCGATAACCAGACAGAGTTGTTCGAGTTCCTAGTCTAGTTTTGCTAATTGATTTAACGGCTAATGCGCAACTTGTTGTTGTATATATTTCAATTGAACAAAATTTGACAAGTTAATCTCATTTATTGCAAGATTGGATCGACGTTTCGTGCGGTCGTTACCCAATCAAAGACTGATCTATCACTTGGAGATCATCACAAGAGTGCAAACAATGGTCTGATTAGACGAACCTCTTTGTTGAGTCCGTCGTACTTCAGATGGTAATCGGTTTTCGTCTGTTTTCGGTGGATTAGCGACTCGAAGGAGGAGTAGAGTGAGTCGGGACTGGCCTGAGTGGCCCTCTTCTCCAGTCCAACGCTCGGGTGCTTCAGATTAGGCATTATTTCGTCGAAATCTATTGTATGTCTTCTCTCAGCTGAACACAAATGAAACATAAATTAGAGACAATTGGCTAATGATTATTAGGAAAGCCATAAAGATTATCGAAAAACTCAATTATCTAGTTCACATACACTTCTTGAGGGCTGATAGGAGTTTCTCTCTGCTGTGGGTTCGCTTAAAAATAACCTCGTTGTTCAGAAAGGCTGAGTAACTCTTCTTGTGCTTTGAGCCGTGAAATGGCGACAACTTAGCCGGCGATGGGATGTCCACCGAAGCGGAAGTCAGTGCAGTCGTCGATGTAATGTCGCGATTAATCTTTGGCACCGGTTTCACACTCACATTACTACTGGCATTGTCTTTGTCTTTGTCTTTGTTGTTGCTGTTGTTGTTGTTAACCAGATTACTGGTACTGAACGCCCGCTTCAGCGTTCCCTTCAGTGGTCGCCACGAACTTGACTTCTGTTCCGATACTTTGACGACTTGGGGCTCATTATCATTATCATTAAAACCATTATTGATTTCACTTTTCTTCGAATTGTTCTCCACTTTCTTCTCCAACACCTCTTCAGCTGCATTTACATTATCTTGCACATTGTTTATCTCATTCTTGACTTGAATCACAATTTTGTTTTCGCTCTTCTTTCCCAATTCTCGCACCTCTTCCTGGCTTTGAGTCAATTCTTCGTCAATCACTCCATTGGTTCGTCGATTGATATCTAGACTCTCGGGTAAGTCCTCTTCGAAACTGCTTTGTCTGTCGCTCTCCTGAGAAGTGGAATCGTGTCGTTTCAAGAATTTGTCGACCAAAGACTTGCGACGAGTGTTAAGCGATTCCAATTTGAATGATATGCTTCTCGTCGCCAGTTTCGGCACCTTCTGGAAGCCCTCCGCCATCGAGAACTTACGGCCCGGTTTGGGCTCATTTTTATCTGGCTTTAGATCGTTTTTGATGCCACCTCTGATGTCTAGGAGGCTGTGATGTACCAGACTATTGGCCCTTTTCTTAAGCTTTTCATTGGGAAGATTCTTCACTATGAAAGTGACTCTGACTTCGATTTCACCACGATACTTCTTTGAGCTTTTGGCTGATCGGCCATCGAACTCATACCATCGACTCTTCGGGCGTTCGTAGATATCGAGTTCGCTGAGCGGTACCAACGCCTGGCCGAGGAACTCGTCGGCCAACCCGAAGAGGTTGCGGTGAAAGGCTATCAGTTTGATCACATCATGGTCTTTGTCCTCGATTAGTCTGTCGAACAGAATTGATTTGTATTCGTAATGAATAGAATTCCAAAAGTCAAGTCATGTCATGTCATCAGTGATTATAAAACAGCAATTTGTCAGCAATTTTCTCGTCAAATAATTCCAAAACTTGCGTCAATTTGCAGGTTATTTCCGAATTTACAATTCAATTGTCTGAGAAATTCCATTAATTATGACCTCGTTTTCAGTTTCAAAAACATTTCTGACAATATATTTCGACTAATTTTGTTGTTTAAATGGAAGAATTAATTTGTCTTTTAATTATTTGAATAAATATTGTGTTTTTGTTTTGAACTATATTTTTGGTCGCAATTTATTAAAACGTACAGAACTGATGAAAATATCTTTTACTCATTTTACGGATCAGAGAGTGTAATGAAGTCCAGAGAACATTTGGAATTTATTCCGAGTCTAAAGTCATATACAATCTGACCCCGCGATAAGAGACTCGGATATTATATAATATAAGCCAAACCCGCAATAGGTGGACGTTTTTGTCAGCACCGGCCGCTCCTATGGACTTATAATGTATTGTCACCCCGGAATAGGTGAACCCGATTTAAGCCAAACCCCGGTATAAGTCGAAGCTTTTTAAGCACCAACTGCTATTTTCACCGGTAGGCATCGAAAGCTACGCGCCCCCGCCCCGGACCTCGCACTTGTACAGGGTGGCGATCACATTTCTCCCAAAATGAATTATCATCGATATTTAAACAAAGAAAAGCGCGATCAAGACCAAACAAATTTTAAAAATAATAGTCATCAATCTGCTATTCAAAAAGAGTCTGGTTAAAATTTTTGTCTCTCTTCTA
>JAQGBE010000728.1:0-15173 GCA_034698225.1 Scheloribates latipes | reverse complement strand
TCCGTTGCCGCGCATCGTTAGAAGGCGATGGATTGATTTACAAGCGACATCTGGTGCCAATAGATGTATACTGTTGATGGGGTGGCTACCCGGCTTTGTTTTATATAATGCGAAAATAACAAATGTAATGAAAATTCATTACAATATGGCACATATACCATGCTAAACTGTCGATGCTCTGCCATTGCCCGCTTGCTCTCCGCTGTTGTATCCGAGTTGCGAGTTGTTCGGCATCGCTCAGACCATCTCTTGTGCGATGTCTTGTGCAGAGCGACGGCGCAAATGATGCCAACGTATATACACTGTTAGACACACACTGTTAGGGACACTGCAAGCGATGTGCAATGCATTCGGTGTTGCAGTGGATGTCAGTCTCTCCTCAATTGCAGAGATGGCAAAAGTTTTGGCATTCATTTGATTCGTTTTAGGTCTGCGCCTATCTGTGAATAAGACTTTTCCAGACTTGGTTTGTGTGTGAATTAAAGATAACACTCAAAGGCTATACAAAACGTTAAGTACTTCTCATACAATCGCAAACTGTTATTCAAACTTTCACTTCTGATTCCGACACTGAATATGTGTTTATGCGCTTCCAGTAGTGATCTATCGCTTTAAAAAGAGTTTCTTCGGGAGAGAGCAGTTCGCGAAGAAGTAGTGGAAGTGGTCTGAGAAGAAGACCTGCTCTCACTTGTTCTGCAAAATCAGTGGCACTCATCAAACAAATACATTTGCGAAGTGGCAAACGCTGACGACTCGCACCGACACACACATCGACTCCACATTTAATGTGCTTTTGTCTCAATTGATTGTCAGCTCAGCTCAACTCAACTCAACTCAACTCAATCGCATCGCTCGGCCACCACTTCTTGGAGTGATCTCCTTCTCCTTCTCCTCTCTCGTCCCTCCATCACAGATCAGTTGGATCTGTCTGTGCACAAGTGGAACGACTCCTACGAGGAATGCAGTGCTCGTCTGTGCATAACATAATGTGAACTTTTTGCAACCTCTACTACAACACTGTATTCCTCTCTTCGTTCGTCTTTTTGTTGTCGTCTTTATATTCGTTTTACTATTATTTTCATTTCATTATTTTCATTCGGCTTTCGAACTCTTTATTTTATGTTCATTAGCGAAGTGTCTGCTCTTCTCTGCTCGAAGCGCACCACTGGTTCGGTGTCTGAGAGCACAGTATCTCCTATTGGTGTCCATTCGCTCCTCACTGTCCACAACAAATCGCTTCTATTTATTATACGAATTAATTTGAACTCTAAGTAAAAGCATTTCTTCTTTTGCTACACTTATTACTGGTATTTAACGTCATTTAACTCTCGAAGAGTTGATTAATAGCTCCGTAAGACTCCGATAACTAACAGCAAAGTAATAGTTTTGGGCTCTCTTTGTGCCAATACTCCACTGAATTAGTTATAATAATAATAATAATAATAATATTAATTCGTTTATTAATATTGAAATCTATATTAAATTTTTATCAATCGACCGAAAACTTTGAAAGCGACCCGACTTCGAGTGCTCTTCGAGCGCTTCCGATTGACATCTCTTTGAACGTTGATTTGGTTTGTGAGCCAAAAGTGGCGAATATTTGATTACACCACCGATGGATAAAAGGATATATCGGTCGGCGAATGTGTCCAATCAATGATTGGCCGCTTTGTGACACATCTTATCCCCTCTTCTGATGTCAATCACTGTTTCGATCCGTTTATTCGATTAGCGGAGGAATTGCGGAAAATTAATCAAACAAACGGTTATCTTATAGTTATCTTAGAGTCCAATAAAATTTATTAGATTTTTCTTTTATATATAATTTTTGGGAATCGAAGAAATATCTGGTTTTTATAAATAGAGAAAAGGAGTCGACGAGTGATCGGAGAAAATATGATTTACTTTAAAGACTATAAAAATTTGAGTTTAAAAGTGGAGAAAAAACATACGAAACTGAGTTAAAAAGTCTACGATCGGAGGCAAACATAGCTCTGCTATTCGAGAGTCGATTAAATATTATTCGCATGACTGGACTGGAAGTCGACTTTTTCTTATGGAGAGCGCATCCGATCGGCGCTGTTCTGCTATTTGTGGCCCAAATATATTAAACACATTTAACACGTTTTCATCGACGATAACACTTTCGGCAAATGTGTCGCAACTCTGTCCTGACTGTGGGTCACAACCGACTGATCGCAACAAGCATTGCATCGCTTCCACCGAAAGCCCAATAAGTGTTTGGCAGCCGACGCGCCCACAGCGGCCCGACTGGTGGTCACGATGTCCAGGGAGTCCATCTTCATCTCGACGTCGCTGTTCCTCACGAGTCGCATCGTGCTGCTCACCTTGATCATCTCGTGGATATGCATGCACACCAAGGGTAACCGTTACCCTCCCTTCCAAATCCTGGCGGTGTTGCCCAACGAGTTGGCGCCACAGATATCTCGGGAACTGCGGCGGGCTTTGGCCGAATGGGAGGTCTCCAAACACTCTTCGCTCACATCGAATTCGGTGGTCGCGGCGGCCAATAGTGCGTCCGATATATCACTAGTTGTGTCTCCGATACCCATCACTAATGACTCGCAAAGGATTATCAAATCGATTTGCAGCGAACTCGAGGCCAACAACCCGTCGCTGATGCTGTCCCTCGTCGACCAGACCCGCAACTTCTACGCGGCTATGATTGCCGAAAGTGTTTCTCTACCGATGCTCTCATTCACACAGCAATACAGACTCCAGTTATGGCCTGAGGTTTGTCGCAAACGATTTTAAATATTTATTTTATGGCATTCAATCGATTTTCGGCTCAAATGAAAAGAATTTCATTCGATTTAAAGTTTATGCAAACTTTTGTGACCAACGAAATGACGTCTGACTAAACAATGTTGATTAAAAGCACTGATTGTCACCAGAGGTGGTCATCAGTGTGTGATAAGAGCGCCCAAAAGATTCAATAACTCGTGGCCTTTAAATTCGAATCACTCATTAAGCCATTACATGATATGTGCGATCATATAAACAAATAGATCACTCTTTTGTTGTCTGACATTTCAATCGAGTGGTCAGTCTCTCGGCGTCGGGTATGTCACACAACTCCTCACATATTCTCATATATTCATTATATACATCCAAAACATATTTAATGTCTTTCGGTGTCAATCGATTCGTCCGTTTCTGCGAATTTGACCGCCATTTCAATAATTAATGGCATGTTTTGAATAAATCAATGGAAGATAAGTCGAAACAAAGCCATCGGAGAAGTGTTTTATTGGCGAACAACTCAATTAAGTTATGCTTCGGACGAAAGGCAAATACCTCTCAATTATATCGTTAGTTTTCTTCCAGAGGCAAAACATAACCGAATTGTATTTATTTTGTATTCAATGCTGGAATTTATCGAATGATTGACTAAAAATGAGAAATATTTGTGGAGTGAGAGGTTGTGCTGCGTTAGTGTCACCACTGGTGTCGTCATTCGGTGTCACTTCAATTAGGGATTAAATTTTGTTATTAATCAGCTTATATTTTAGAGACGACCCGACACAGTCTGACACTGTCTGACAGAGCCTCGCTCACTCTGAGTCTGACACTGACTGCCGGGGCAGATAAGCTCTGTTATCTCGATGGCACTACCGGACTAAACCCGATTGCTGTCACTGCAGAGCAGAACAGCACATGAGATGCCATTCGGCGCCTCAAATGTCACTTTGTATCACGACATCATCAAACATATGGTGTGCGCCTCTCAGCCCTCGACTCAATTCACTCGATACAAATTCAACTGAAATTACAATTTAATTATTAATCACTCGAATCAATCGAAGTCATGAATGTCTACTCATTGCTACCGACCGATGATTGCCAAACATTGTCCACCGAGTGCTGAGAACTGCTGACAAACGAGAGCGCAAACAACTGGAGCTGTGTCGCGCTGATCAATGATCAAGGTGGATTCGGTGGATTCGGTGGATTTGGCGGCAGAGTCGAGGCCGCAGTGGGACAAAATGAAATCGAATAAAATACAAGTCTTGAATCTGGAATTCAATGAAGAGAACACTCACGATATCGTCAGTATTGACAATATCGGAGGTCTGACTGATTGGCAAACTCTGTGCGCCATTAGACGCGTCCCGCGAGTGTTGAGCTCTCGTTTGACTCAATATTTAAATTCGCGAACAAATAATTTTTCAGCGAATAATCGATGTCTGATGTGAGCGATAGAAGAGATCCATCACTTGGAGTCGTGTCCGGACCGGTGCTAACCATTGATTGATTCGTTTCGGTTCGGCTTTTAATCAATTTTGTTTAGTATTCGTCTTTATTTCCAAATTTTTCATTCGTTTCTCTAAAAGATTAATGTTTTGTTAAATACATTAATTTCTTTGCGAGCATTGAGAACATTGGCAGACATTGTGCGAGACTTGGCATCAAAACTATTGCAACACAATTAGCTTTACGTGGGCTTCGGTGAGGTCTGTGTCGGTGTCTGTGCCCGCTTTGCATAATTGAGCACAATTGAGCACAATTGAGCATGGTGGTGGTGGTGGTGGTGGTGCAGATTGGACGATCGCTGAGAGATTCTCCAACAATACAATTAAATTCTTTGTTCGCCAAATTTGGCAATAATTAAAGCGAGCTTTGGTTGCAAATTGAAATGAATGCGTTGAGAGTGTGTGGCGTTGTGTGAGAGGCATATCGATAGCAATAAATAGTATCGTTATATCCGTTATATCCGTTATGTCTGTACTATATGTCTGCTAAACATCAACTCATTCCGACATTTATTGAATTTAAATTCCTTTGCACTCAAATTAAATTACATTCAATTTCGAGAGAAAAGTTCATTTCATAACAAGTTTGAGACCCAATCCTCTGAAATGAGTTTCGCTTGGATTAGGATTTGAACGATAAAACGCTATTTTTGTTGAATATCTGGAATCGCCTGAAATTGAAAGCGAAAATTGATTTCTTTATCTGAATTTTGAATAAACTGGTGAACCAAGAGATCCAATAAAAATAAAACATTGAATTCAGTGAATGTATAATAAGAGCCGAACGTCTTTGTGCGCGCATTCGGTCTCCACTGCAAAGCCAGAAGAATCAGATGTTTAGACCAAATATTCTGCGAACGAAAAATCTATATTTAGAGTCATCAGCTGTGCTCCGGCACAGTCTACTCGCCGTTCCTCCCATCGCCGATCCGCTCAGACATAGAGTGATTCGGACCAAGACTAGGTCAGAACACCCGATGCACTCGTATTTGTTCTATCTGGCTCATTTTTTGCGTTCCAACGAGATGAAGTTGGTGCCTGGTTGGACGTGAGCATGGTTAATTTACCAAATTTGACAAATGACCAGCGTTTTGATGAGTTGACCCCATTCTCGAATAATCCAATTATTGAGACGACCGACAAATAAATTAATAAATTGTGAAATCAAAAAATGCGAATCAATTAAAGGCTTTAATAATCGGGAATTTGTTTTTGTTGTTTCCGTTCGCTCAGAATCAGGGCTTACGAACAATTAATCTTTTGAGATAAGAGCCGATGGATATTGTTATGCAATTAATTCACTGAAAAACAGTTAATTAACAAAATATTTGGCATTTGGTGTGATTTGACGACAGAGGAGCGAATCGATGGCTATCTCTGTGGCGAAGGTTTGCATGAAATGCCACCGAATTGTAGAGATTGGCTCAAAAGTGGGATCCGTTGCAGGCATTGGCAACATATTTGTGTTTGAATGCCGACTCAATGGTGCAGTGGATGTGCGGACGCAAAGAACAGATAAGATTAATGAAATTTTATTCAGATTGTGAACCGTAAGCGTAAGCCTTCAGGCATTATCTCAATTGATCGCTGGAACGACCGTCGGATCCATTCTCTCGTGTTATGAGATCAACGATGAGACTGAAAAAGAGTGCTTAAAATCTAATTACATGTCGGGTCCCGAAAAAATCCATTTGTGTAAAGTGATGGCCGACCTCTCAGAGCCTCTAATGAACGGAATGGCAGATATATTCGTGAGTGATATTGTCTGATATGAGTTGAGCGCCATTTCATTAAATATTTAAACTCATTTCAAAGCGATTCTCGTATTCGTTATTGGATTGCAATGCAATTCATTCGATAGTTTGGCCGCAAATACTAAACCCATTGCCACTATTGTAAACGCAAACAACGTATAACACTATATCTCGTTATTATACGGTATGCCATAGTCTATAGATTGTATGTACACAACAATAATAACAGTTTTAATCAAATTTCGTTAATGTTTTGATGAAATAACAAGTTATGAAACAAAGTAGAAAACGATTGCAATTATTGTATTATTGGCTCTCGTTTTGCCAGAATTTAAAAGTTGAAGAATTGCTTAACTGTTGAGAGGCTTTCATACGTCGAGGACTTATCGAGTGTTTGCTTTAGATATAGAATAATATTTTTCTAATACCTCTTACATTAAGAATGCATAGTATGAGAGACCCGAATAAATCATGTCATATAAGCTCACAATTAACTATTAACTAACAGAAAGGTTTGTTAAATAATAAAAACAAAACCCGAAAATGATTTATGGATTGCTTCTATTCTTCGGAGAGAGAATCAGAGCCCAGAATAAAGTGAATTTGATTTCGGCGTTAATTCATTCGCATTTATGTCTGACATGTAATTCATTCGCGAAAATCATTTCACTTTATTTCTTATTATATTTCAGCTTCACTTCGAACCAACAAATTAGCGTCCAATGTATGGCAAGGTATTAGTCGATCGCAGCCATCGCTCGAACATAAGGTTATTAATATTTATTAGAAGACAAATGAGAGACTGATTTGCATTTTTCTGCGCATACAGTCTCACAAGAAATACTAATTGCATGATATGTTTCGTACAATTAGTTACAGATTAGCCAATATTTTCCAATATTGCCGTCAGGTCTGCAGAATCGGCGACTCTGTGGGCACTGAAAGCGTTTCGATTGTCATTACATCTGATGAGTTAATCAATTAGAATGAGTTAATTAAAGATTTAATCAAATTTCAATCGATATCTGCGCCAATGGTCGCCTCAATTCACTCACTGTAACCGGCGTTCACTCCACTGGCCGTCAATTGACTCAAAACAAACACAAATCCCACTTATTTTCAGTCGACTCTCACTCTCTTTTGACACAAACTCTCGAATTAAAAATTATTAAATCCTTTTCGAGTTTTTAGTTTTTAATTTAAACTTCAGTCACACTGAAAAACTTGCGTCGAGTGTAATAATAGTAGCGAAACATTTTAAAACAAAATCTCATTTTTTCAATCTCGACAGCGATACTCGTATTTCGCTTTCATTATGTTTGTCTCAAATATTTTGATTCCACGAAGAGTCTCGACTTATGGGATCAATATTAACCTAAATATAATATTTTTGGATAAACCAAAAATGAATTCATCTTTATATTGAAGAATTCGATTCAATTCCAGAGCCTTTGATTAGGGACTGCATAGACGACACACTGAAGAGGTCTGTATTGATGGCAAAGTGTCATTATCTCAATTAACGCCTTCTTGTCTGATGTCTGATCCGACAAATAGTGTCCAAAGAAGGCAACCATTGATTGCAATAATTGATTGTATCGACGAACATGTATTTCACAGTTTTGAGTCGCGTTTGATTCATATTTGATGACAAGCGGACCGACTCTTGAATGGCCGTACTTTGCATTGAGAGGATGTGCGGACAAGAAGACAGATATCGATTGAGTTGAGCCAAAAACTTAAATCATAGTTATATGGAATGAATTTAATGGCTATGACTTACGTTTGATTCTGTGCTCATCACATGCTTTATATTCACTATTCATTCGTGAATAGAGCTTAAGAATAAGAAACGGCGCGCACAGCCTGTCATCGATTGCAGGGTTAGTACGCTCTCGGAATACACTAACACTAACACTGCTATCGTGGCTATCATTGCCTGTATTTACTAGACTTCCTGAGTTGACATCGCATTGTCAGTCGAATGCTGTCTAAAAATATACAATCGATTATGAGTACCAATCAATGACTGGGACTCACACCAAGACATGACATCTGCACTGATCTTGGATGCAACACAATTAAACCTGTTCATACATATTGACAAGATATCATTGATGAGCAATAAATAGTGTTTTAAACTTAGAATCCACTGAAATAACAACGAAATTTCGAATCAATAAGATTAAAACTGAACTCACATTTAGTTTAGTTTTTAATTTATTAGAATTTGTCGCAAAGCCTTCTTCACAATACAAATATTGTTTGTGCTCTACCGGTAAGAGCGGACGCATTCCTAACATCTGATTATGTGTTGCACTGAACTGATGGCACATATTTGTGGAACAACTGATGGCATATCATTAGCGACAATGGACTTTTGTCGATAATTATTAATTATTAATTAATAACTATAATAACTAGGTCTGTCCTTGAGGTGAAGTCCGTTAATATCAACAATATTGTCCGAAAGTTTGAAAATCTCAAGCAATAATGGCTGTTTTCAACGATGCTATATTTCCAAAGTTTCAAACATTTCAATAGATAACTTTCCAACATTGCGGACACACAAACAGACAAACATTAAATGAATTTCATTTAGTAATACAACTAGGCCTGCCCGTTAGGGAGAATCAGTTTATATTGTCTGAAATTTTGAAAATTTTACGCATCAATTGTAATTTTCAGCAATAGTCTATTTTCAAAGTCAATCATTTGAAAATCAACAATAGATAACCTTAACGATAGTGGTTTGAGATTTTAAAACTTTCTCATCAAACCATTATTGCGGACACACAAACAGACAAACAAACAAACAAAAAATAAATTTCATTTAAAGTATATAATTAATAATTGTCAATTATTGATAATAATATTCGTCAAACCAAAGACAAACACGAAATAACTCAAACGTTTGACATATTTTCGCAAATAAGTCCTTTTCATAAATCAATAGAGTTTTGAGAATATTCTCTAAATATTCAGTTTCGGGAAATATATTCAAAAATAAATAATGGGATGACTACCAGGTCGTCGGGCCGAGGCTGGGCTCGGCTCTGAATAATTGAGGCGGTGATCAATGATCTTGTTCTTTGACAACGAAGGCCTCGTGCGATAAACGACAAGAACAAGTCGTTGAGAACAATTGCTAGTTATCTGAGTGAGCAGTTGTGTTCAATCGGAAGGGCGGGAAGGGCTCACACCTTGCGCTGGCCCTCATCTAAAAGGATTATCGAAGAGGAGTTGACTCGTGTGAACTCAATTTACAATATACTAGTATTGTTCACAATATTTGTTGAGAAGCGGAAACACACAATAATAGCGAAATTCCGACAATTTCTTGCATTTCTCTACAATTTCTGTTTCTCTTTGTATAATATTTTTATCTCTTATTGAATCCATTCTAATGTTTGTTGTGAACGAATATAATCGATTGCATCCTATTTACTATTTGAGGCGCTCCTCCTGTGTTGGTCTGAGTGTTCGGTGCAGACCATCAGCTCTTGCAATGATAAATGCATTTCATTGCCAATGAAATATATATCCAATGCTTGCGATCGACGCCAAGACTGCTATTCTTTAAATTTTAATATATTGTATATTTTTAAAAAAGCTGTTATACTCTCCGACGCATCCAATTCTCATCACTGAAATTGGAATTGAAATAAAATGTTTGCCTTTTTATGAATTTATAACGATTTTCAATTTGTCTGTCCTTTGAACGCAATTCCAATGACTTTATCTCTGAGTGAGAGTATTCTCAAGTCTGTTGTCAGCCATTAAGTCGACGCCAGATATGAGTTTTGCATCGAATTAATTATTGTCAGTGAAATGTGTCGATTAGACCCTCTATTACGGCAGTGCTGTATATCATAGCTATCGACAGACGACTGAATCACTCGATCTCTCGACTGATCGGCTAATTATTCAAACGACACATCGCTTTCACGACTCAGCCATCAATTAGTCGTTATTTAATTCACAATTTAATATAACTAAATGTAAGTGCGATCGCATCTAATGATAACAGTTGTGCCAAATCTGACAGTTGAGCCAAAATAGCGCTAAAATTGTGGAGAAAGCCATGAAAAATGTATGTCCGACGTGACTCTTGCACGTTATTATCACTTAATTCTCGCATATTTCTTATTTGACATCGTTTTCAAAATGATATCGTTTTTTATTTTAATGTTTGCACCAAATTGTTTCACTCAATGAGCCAACAAGAAAGACCCAGATTACGGACATTCGGCAGACATTTGCCAAACTAAATAATGTTTCTGTCAGTCAAACCAATGCTTTCTTCCAATCGCTGTCACTATTTTGTTATTATTATTATATCATTGATTAGAATTTGGACCAAAACTACTTCACTTGTCTTTCAGTTGTGTCTTCGCCTCAAACTCTGTCCAAACCTCTTCATTTGCTAAAAGATTTTGTGCGATGTTTGCAATTAAATGAAAAACAAGTACAAAGAGTCTTTACTTTTGAGACGAACTCTCAATTAATTATACTTTTATTCAATTTTCTATTCATTCAACAAATGAATTAATGGATTAAACAAAAAAGAGCGGAAAATATTGAATTAAGAGTAGGACTGAGCGAAAGCGAGATATTATGTGAGAGAAAGTCAATTCCAAAAATATTTCTAAATAAATTTTTTCGATACTTCTTTGTAACGTTTGAACCAATAGTTTTGGGCTTTTAGTCTGTCATCTCATCAAAAACTCTAATATGGCATACAATGCAATACTGCACTCAATAATGGACTCCACTAAACAGACGATGTCGCCCAGCCTTTCTCAGCTGATGTGAGCTAGGTGCTCACAGTATTGTGGAACATGCTTTGGCCAATTGGTCTGAGTTGAGTCCCCGAATATTGACTGAATGCTGACATCGCGTCTATAGGTGTCCAACATTTCATTCTCGACTCATTCTCCTCACTTGATTGGTCTTGGATTGCGTAAAACTGCACCGCAAGACCCGTTTGCTCTTGCCACTTCATTGCCACTTCATTGCCACTTCATTGCCACTACATTGCTCATATTGTTCTTGCTTTTATTATATGAGCCAATATTTCTTGGAAACTTGAATTTTGTTATTTTATAAATTTTCTTTTTGCATCTCTTCTGATATGATGTGAGCCAGACATCAGACACCAGACAAGTCAAGTGTTCTTCGCTTCGAAATAAGCCTCAAAAGTATCAATTGTTTCAAATCGAGACGACGTCTTCATCTCCTTTCAGATAAGCCAATGAGCGCTCAATCTTTGGCCTCAGAGCCCGAGCTTTGGGTCAGACGTCTATCTGTCGAATGATTTGTATGTAAAGGTTTGGCGAACTCACTCTCGACTAATGCATGTGATGTCAAAAATGTTGGTTCAATACTACTGTATATCGAAAGACATGTACTCTATATTACACAATGGGATCGCAGTCTCTGTACTTACCTTTCATTACTTGAGTCAAACATTTATCAAAACAGAAAAAGTAAAAACCAATAGAATAAAAGACAATAATTAGAGGCAAAGAAAATAGTTTTTACGTTTAGCCAAAAATAGATAAGAAAACAAAAAATCTATAATCTCTTTATTGGCACGACTTGTGTGAAAGCGACCCAATTATCGCTATCACACGTCTTCTCGTCTCCGAAGACGACTAATGCCTTGCGATAACCTTTGGCGGTGTCTCTCACGGCGACAGCGCTGCCGATGGGATGCACTACGGCTTGGCATCAGTGGCTCAGCTCATCCGATCTCACATATTGGCTCTGATTAGCCAAATTGCTTTCTCGTCCAGCAAATCGCTAAAATGTTGCTCTTATACAGTCAATAATTAGAAGGTATGTCAGTGAGTGCTCACCGGAGCTCATCCAACACTTACCTCACTCGCCATACCAGCACTCCATTGATTGGCGTCTCTCATAATCACACTTTCACTCTCAGTATTGAATTTTTTTGAATTAACTTTTGTCAAAAGAATTTTATTCAAATGATTTGAGTTAATATTTCCTAAAAAATATATGAAATGCTCGCATTTGCATTTGACAATTGCATAGTTATTAAATTATTACAAATCAAGTCACCTAGACACATTCAGACAGACGAACCACACGGCTTGTATTAATAGATAATTTCGATGGAGTCGTTTCATTTATAGCATATCTTTCTGTTGGATAAAGATTTATAAAGATTTAGGTCTCGATTAATGGCTAATTAAGTTTAATAATCGCAATCTATATCTGAACGTTAAAAGCAATTAATTTTGTGATATATGCTGTAATTGTCACTACAAATGTGGCACTACTTTGCCACGAATCGACCCAATCTATGTATGACCTTGGTTATATGGTTATATGGTTATATGCTAATTTATTAATGACTTAATTTGTAACGATTGACTGACCAGACGATAATCATTAGCCGAGTGGTATGAATATTATATAATATTAATCTAGGCCAATCTAATTTAATTTCTTGCAACTCAATTCATATTCTTATTAAGTGAATGGAGAGAAGAATCGATTGGATTCGGTGTTTGGAGGAATGGCTAATAAGTTGAGGTCATATCCGATGTGGGGTTCGGCGACCGCTCGTAATTCACTTGACCTGTAATAGAATTTCATTCAATTGAAGGCTGTTTTAGATGAGAGGGTATTCTCTTTTCATAGGTTTAGTTGCGATTCGTATTCGTTATGAATAGAAACACAAAAAGTCGAAAGCAATGCGATTAACAGAAAGTGAGATATATATGTGAAACGAAGTTAAGTCCAATGCTTGGGTGGCGTGAGATCTGGTTATGATGTGAGTCCTCAATGTGAATGTGAGTCCGCATTGTGTGTATCGTTGGCCCCAATGTCTCAATCATTAGAAGTGAATGCGAGTATCGAATCAATTGCTTATGCCTTCACTGTAAATAAGATTTGCTCTATTATTTCACCCCTATATCAATGTTTACTATGTTTTGCCCACTTTTTGCTCGCTTTCTGCCATCACTTCAATTAATAGGAACTCGCAATCAATTTTCAATTTATCTTTCGCTCACAACTCATATATAGATCGAAGTCAGCCAATGGAAACACCATTTCTGGTCTCACAAAACGACTTTTGATTTTGATAATTGAATATTAATTTAATTACAATTCGAGTAATTAACCGAATAATCAATGAAATCTCATTAAAGGCAATAAACTATTGAAGCCATTCAGACCTTAAAATTTAATTAAGATTATCTCAAAAATTTCAAAATAGAGAGAATAATGCTTTTGTAATAAATTTTGATGTCTTTGTATATGAATTATTACTTTTTGTTAACAATTCACTGATTCTTTGAGCGATTTGTAGTCTCTTAAGAAAATCGATAATTTGAATGCATTGTTCACTCTTTTGAGTATTAATTTTGTCCCATATTTAAACTTAAATAATAATAATATTTTTTGCAATTCTTCTCTGAATGCGAACACTGTTTCAAATGATGAGATAAAAAGCAGTTTATTTTGCGTTTTTGGTCGGATTGTTGTTTGTGTTGTCGAACGATCTGTCGCTCTCTGTCCGCACATTCAACCCATTTGGCCGTAACTCCACTTACAAACCAAAAACGCATTTTGTGATTTCGGATGAAACATTTATGCTGACCAAGATATAAGACATTTTATTTTTGTTATAAGATTTAGCGAAAAGAGTGGTTATTATTATTGAAGTCATGCCTGAAATAGCAAATACCTATTCAATATAAATTCAATAGTCATGAGCAGGAAATAGAAGATAAGATTTAAGATCGACATAGACATAGACATCGACATCGACATCGACATAGACATAGACAAGGTAACATTATTGAGTGAGCAAATTGAGGCAAATGGACGTAAAAGGCAGTAAACCAGCAACATTTTGACTGCAATCATACTTTACTGCAACACATCTCTAGGAAAATTCAATTTGAAAGATAAGGAATGAATTGCTGTTTGTCTGCAATGTTTTAACTATTAATGTGTTTCATAATGGGTATTGATTTCTGACGATTTGTCGCTTTCGTGTCCACTATTTATGAGGTATTATAGACAACAAACATCCAAAGCGAATGCGATTGCGATGATTGCTTCGGTCAACACATCGCAGCACAAGACAAGACAAGACAACACACTCTGTGCACACAAACTGAAGATCGCACTCGACGTCCGATGTAGTGATGATTTATAATTTAGTGTTTCGTTACTTCCAAATGAAAAAACATTGTTTTAAATGCTTTCTTAAGGGTTTGTATGAAATTTTTGTTTTCATAAACTGGTTGAGAGATAAGTGTTTGGAGTGAAGAGCGAGTCATTCGAGCAATTATACTAATGCCAGCGACGGGTCGATTGACTTCTTTTCAAAGTCGACTTATGGCTCGCTCTTTGTTGCGATGGCCTATCGTTTCGGCGAATCTCTCGACCCGTATATGAATAATAATCGCCGTTAGTTTGTGTCATAATTGCAACACTGCTTACAATGCAATACGACTTTACATGAAATCGATTTTCTCCTAAAAATATTCCGCGAAAAGCGATTTCCCAATGAAAACAATCAAAGATTTTGAGTCTCTTTTGAATGGATTTGGAAAATTACATAAATGTTTATTTTGGATAATTGTTTTGTTTTATTGTTTGAGCCGAACGTCTCTTCCAAATGGAGTCTCGCATCAGATCCCAAATTAGTTGATCACAAAAGTCTTGAGTATGTCTTATAAATAGAGTTCTCAGAACTTCATTCGAATAACAAAATAACAAAAATAGTGAAATAATTTGGTTTACGAACCAAAACAGAACTGAATTAATAGTATTGCATAATATTTTCAATTTGTTTAATGAATCTCTTATTTCGGTATAAAAATAAATACATTTTCTTATAATAAAATCTTATAAGACATCAGTCATTTGTCAGTGACCTGGCATTGAATCCAGTGATTGATGGCTTCAAAATCTAATCGATTGCATCCAATTGTTGTGATGTCTATCAGAGCTCAGCAATAGTCTGGCTGTAAGTCTATCGCAGGTTTCGATTCAAATAATTTTGTGATTCAATTATCGCAGACTATATTAAGATAAGTCCGAAACCACTCATTAGACTAATTATAATGTCTGACAAACAATGTTTCAATTATTGCGAATT
>JAQGBE010000727.1:0-15192 GCA_034698225.1 Scheloribates latipes | reverse complement strand
GCTTTGGAAACAGATTTGGTTCACCTTAATGGTTAGTTCACGTTATCATACGTTCACGCTATCGATCTTTCTCTGTAGAAACACAAATTGTATTCAAGTTATCCGAGTTATTAATACATTACAATCACCAATGGCCAAGGGGTATAGCCAAAATAGCCCTAGCTCGCAACATCTCCAAAATTGAGCTTGAGATCGCTAATACCATGGTACATACTGTATAATCCTCGGCCATTTTCGGCAATTAAAGTGGATCCCCTCCTTATACCCCTGAGTAAAGCCGAGCTTGGTCACCCTGGTTACAATTAAAATTGTTTTATAACAATAACTAAAACTTTAAAGTTTAAACTAATATTACATTACAAAAAATAAAGATAGAGAGCTTGCACAGTTTGGAGCATAATTGAAGTAAATCAAGTAACAGAAGATAACTTGCCAGAAATGAATTAGTCTATCGATAACAATAATACTTGCATTGTCTATTATCTATTATCTATTATCTAACCATGATCTATTATCTTGATATAGTACGCAACTGTGGTCCGCAATGCCCAGAAATATACGATTCCAGCAGAAGAGGTAGTGTTGGGAGATGTGGTCGAAGTGAAGGGCGGAGATCGCATTCCCGCCGACATACGAGTCATCTCTGCCCAGGGCTTCAAAGTCGACAATTCATCGCTGACCGGAGAGTCTGAGCCGCAGTCGCGTTTGCCTCAGTTCACACACGACAACCCCTTGGAAACGAAAAACATCGCCTTCTTCTCGACCAACTGCGTTGAGGGCACCGGCAGAGGGATTGTGATCAATACGGGCGACCGCACTGTCATGGGTCGCATCGCCAACTTGGCCTCCGGGCTCGAGATGGACGACACGCCTATTGCCAAAGAGATCGCTCACTTCATTCACATCATCACAGGAGTGGCTGTCTTTCTGGGAGTTTCCTTCTTCATCATAGCCTTCATACTAGGCTACCATTGGTTGGATGCGGTCATTTTCCTCATCGGCATCATTGTGGCCAATGTGCCCGAAGGCCTGTTGGCCACTGTGACCGTGTGTTTGACCTTAACAGCTAAGCGTATGGCCAGTAAGAACTGTTTGGTAAAGAACTTGGAGGCAGTCGAGACTCTGGGATCAACTTCGACTATCTGTAGTGATAAAACAGGAACTCTAACCCAGAATCGAATGACTGTCTCTCATCTCTGGTTTGATAACCAGATCGTTGACGCGGACACTACCGAAGAACAGACAGGTATGCATTGATTCGGCCATTCGTTGCCACTCACTATTGATGACTACTGTATACTGTATAGGCGTGTCGTTCGACAAGTCCTCCCCGGTGTGGAAAGCCCTGTCGCGAGTGGCCTGTCTATGTTCGCGAGCTGAATTTCTGCCTGGCCAAGATCACATTCCTGTAATGAAGCGCGAGTGCACCGGTGATGCGTCCGAGTCGGCAATTCTCAAATGTATGGAACTGGCCGTCGGAACTGTTCCCGACTATCGGCTTAAGAACAAGAAGTCGTGCGAAATCCCATTCAACTCGACCAACAAATATCACGTCACTATCCATCAGATCGAGGGCGGCGTCGACGGCACGTCTGACCACTATCTGCTTTGCATGAAAGGAGCGCCCGAACGCATCCTCGAGAGGTGTTCCACGATTTACATCAATGGCAAAGATGAAGCCCTCGATGAGCAGTGGTCGCAGCGTTTCAACAATGCTTATAATGAATTGGGAGGTCTCGGCGAACGAGTCATTGGATTTTGTGACTATCGACTCCCCAAAGAAGATTATCCCAAAGGATATCCTTTTAACAGCGAAGACAATAACTTTCCATTGACTGGATTGCGATTCCTTGGACTCATCTCAATGATAGACCCGCCCAGAGCTGCCGTTCCCGACGCTGTGGCCAAATGCAGAAGCGCTGGAATCAAAGTAATTATGGTTACCGGCGATCACCCGATCACTGCTAAGGCTATCGCCAAAGCGGTCGGCATTATATCGGAAGGAAACGAAACAGTGGACGACATCGCGAGTCGAATGAATATCCCTATCGAAGAGGTGGACCCACGACAAGCCAAGGTGGCCATTGTGCACGGCTCGGACCTCAAGGACATAGCAACTGAAGTGTTAGACGACATTCTCTACCATCACACGGAAATAGTGTTCGCCCGAACCTCTCCTCAGCAGAAACTGGTTATTGTCGAAGGCTGTCAACGAATGGGTGCTATCGTTGCCGTCACCGGTGACGGAGTCAATGATTCGCCGGCTTTGAAGAGGGCGGACATCGGTATAGCGATGGGAATCGCCGGCTCAGACGTGTCGAAACAGGCGGCCGACATGATTCTGCTCGACGACAACTTCGCCTCTATAGTGACGGGCGTTGAAGAGGGAAGACTCATCTTTGATAACCTCAAGAAGTCAATAGCGTACACTCTAACTAGCAACATTCCCGAGATTTCGCCATTTTTGGTCTTCATCCTGGCCGATGTGCCGCTGCCATTAGGAACGGTCACAATTCTGTGCATCGATTTGGGCACAGATATGGTTCCGGCCATCTCTCTGGCCTACGAAAAAGCGGAAAGCGATATAATGAAGAGAAAGCCAAGAGATTCGAGAAAAGACAAACTGGTGAACGAGAGACTGATCTCGATATCGTACGGCCAGATCGGAATGATGCAGGCCAGTGCCGGCTTCTTCACCTACTTCGTGATTATGGCCGAAAATGGCTTTTGGATGAAAGACTTGGTCGGCATCCGAAAGTCGTGGGACTCCAAAGCGGTCAACGATGTGCGCGACTCCTACGGCCAGGAATGGGTGAGTCTGTCGCGGGTCGGAACAGATCTGGTAACAGTTGATTGGATTACTCCTCTCAGACATACCACGACCGCAAAACGTTGGAGTACACCTGTCACACCGCCTTCTTCGTCTCCATTGTGGTCGTCCAATGGGCTGATCTGATCATTTGCAAGACGCGACGCAACTCACTGGTCCACCAGGGAATGGAGTGAGTGTTGATTTCACCATACACCATTACCATGATCATATGAGCATATGCTAATGCACTGTTCGCCCCCACCAGCAACCATGTGCTCAATTTCGGTCTCCTCTTCGAGACTGTGTTGGCCTGCGTTCTCTCGTACGGTCCTGGAATGGACAAGGCACTCCGCATGTACCCTCTCAAGTGAGTCCACTCTCACTCTCACTGCGAGACAGTGACAACTCTTGTCGGCCGATGTCTGACTCTGACTCTGTCTGTCTTCGATTGCAAGGTTCAACTGGTGGTTGGTATCGCTTCCGTTCTCAATCCTCATCTTCATCTACGACGAGGCTCGCCGTTACATATTGCGCCGAAACCCGGGCGGTTGGGTAGAGATGGAGACTTATTATTAAGGTGGCCGACACAGGACAGGTCTGTTCGATTGGCCAGTCTTATTGTTCACCAATCTTATTGAATCTTATTGGTTGACATCGTTTCGACCTTTTTTTAACACAATTTATTATATTTTAAAATTTTACGTACATTTTGACGAATCATTTGTTTAATAAAAGATTTGCTAAATTAAGAGATGTATTGATTGATGTGATGGCCGCGGCATAGATGTGCTCCTAATCAGCCAGCGATCAATCACTGGAATCACTCATCTGGTTGTCATCCAAACTGCTCTCTCTTATAGAGCCAATACCTTTGGCCTCGGACTCAATGCTGACGCCATTTGCAGCCCATTCTTCTTTGAGGATATCCTGACTGTCGTTAGGGATTAAATGTCAGTCAAAATATATTAATCTCAAGACTCACTCCAAAAGAAATTTTTCGATGTCAACGGCAAAGAATGGTTTCTGGAAGCGATCGGTGAGACGAACATAATTGGCGACCAGAGCTGTGGACTTGTAGACGAGAAGAGCGGGAACACCACTGCTTGCCTGCACCGGCAATCAGATCAGATCAGATCAGATACTCATCGTCATCGTCAGTATCTATTAAGACACTGATGTCAACGACACTTACGAAATGCCGACTCATGCCAGCAGTTGATGCCTCGATGGCACAGAACTTGACTCTTGGGTAGTGATGTGCCAAACAAGTGAGACACCCATTCATGTCTTGGCATTCCTCCACATTGTTCGTGTAAATGTGACAAATTATGGTAACGAATGGCTTTTCTGCGTCTATCGCATCGAGGAATCGGTCACTCGAGTCCAGATGAATCAAATTACCGAACTCTGGCCTATCTTTACAGCAGTTGTCTACTCGAGCCATCATTTCTTGCATACGTTTCATCATATATTGTTTGAGGAAGAGGTCATCGCCCTCGCCGTCATCGTCATCGTCGTCAACGGCACAGGTCATCGACAACTTCTTCGTTTGCTTCAATTGTTCCCTTCGACTGGTCTCACGGCTCTCGCTCTCCAACTGCTTATATCTCTGCCAGTCTTTGATCACTCCTTTTGGTCCGGTCTATGAATAATCCATTGAAGACGACATATACTGACTGAAGTGACCACTCATATGTGGCCACTGGCCAACACTCACATTAACCGAAGACCCGTTCCACTGATGGCAGTCTTTGGGAGGGGTCGGAGCGACCGACGGCTCGGCCTCGTCTTCACTGCTGCTGCAGTAGTAGTGATCCTTTTCACCGAGGATTTTGTCTTCTAATGTAGTCATCGCTGTATGTGATTACTCGCCGGATATAATCTCGGTCTGCCTCACAGTCAGAGATGTGCGGACCTGACCACTGACCAGACCAGAGACCACAGCGATGTGACAGCGATCACAGCAATGGCCGTCATTTGTGGACTCGAGCAGTGATGGCGTCAGACAGTCAGCGCTCACTCGCAGTGACGGCTGACTGTCAGTGACAACAGTGAGCACAACAACACAACAACACAACGACTGCCAAACGTTTGCTTTATTATTATTATTCTATAACTAAATCTGATTAAATAGCATTAAATAGCATTAAATAGCATTAAATAGCATGCACAACTTATAGCTGACTAGTATCACTATCACTATCACTATTCAGTCTGTGGCGAGTGTTTGTCCCGCTTGACAATGGCATCTTGGACCAACTGTCCCCGATGGACAATAGTGTTTAGCGGATCCCTTTGTGATACGGGCTCTTCAACGAGTCTCTTATCCTTTGGCGGTCGTCTCCCGACGGCAATCATGGCCTCTATGTTATAGCTTTGCTGAGGAATGTCGAGCACTTGATAGGCCCGGTCGTAGTCAAAGCCGGCCATGAAATGGGCGACCAGTCCCCGGCCGTTGGCCTCCAGAGCTAGTGCCAGACACGCCATCCCAGTGTCGAAACTGTGGGTCGGAATGAAGAGATGTCTGCTTTTGTAAGTGTAGTACTTGTGTGAGATGACTACCACCAGAGCACTGGCCCGAACACACCACTCCTGGTTGAGTGGCCACAACAGACCGAACAGAGTCGGCCACTCAGGGCTGGTCGGTAACGCATAGACGAACCGCCAGGGCTGCAGGTTGTGGAACGAGGGCGCCCACCGACTGGCCTCGAACAGACACATCAGCTCGTCGTCGGCTATCGGCTCGCCGGTCAGCTCGTCGGCCGAAGTGCGGCTCAATAGCAACGGATGGATCGAGTGTTGGCTGCGACGGGCCTTACGGGTGAAGGACAGCGGTGGTGAGTGGCCGGTAGTGGCAGGGATGCTCATTGGCACTCACCTGAATGGCATCTTGGTCGTATTGGCATTGGTATTGGCATTCACAGTGACAGTGCTGTCCGGCAGCCGTCCGACTCATAGCTGTGGCAAAGGTAGGAGTGAGTTGGTGTGTGTGTGTGGCTGATATGGCACCACCACCACCATCATCAAGGTCAATTGATCATTGTGTTGTCAGGATTAACAAGTCTTTATTGGATCGCTTAGCTTGTAATTTATAAATTGTATAGATTTTAAGACAGTTTATATAATTATTAATTAATTAATTAGATGTTTTAGAATTAGAAACATAATTGAATTGAATTAAATCGACTTAAATATTGAAACATTGGAGTCGTTGAGTGACAATGTGATAGCCATAGGTATGTGTCAGCCATACATCGGTTACATCTAAGTGAAGAACAATTGGAGAACTCATTATTATGTCGAACTTCAATGTCAATAGCGGTTACGTACCCGAAGAGGGCGACCGCAACGCCTCTTTGTGTCCGCTCTGAGCTCTGGGTTTCAATAGTGAATCGAAACGATGTCAACAAATCATTAAAACTTATAATTAATTATCTAATTATAGGACATATACAACAAATTGAACAAAGAGTAGAACAGAACAGAAGTGAGTCGTTGTCCGGTCATCAAGTTTATATCAGATATCATATACAATGCATGGCTGAGATGCCGTAACTGGTGACCAGTGACGGCCCGAGCGGGCGGTCATTGTTTGGTCTGACCAATAGTTTGCTCAACATTTAGAATGAGTCCTTCACAGGTGTGCCAGTCGTTGGGTCCAGTCTTGCGGTCAATCACTTGCCTTTGCTGTTGTGCTTTACCGAGCATTTCGAGCACAACTCGAGAGAGACCTTCTTGTTGTGGATGTGAAGACAGATGCCGGACGTCTGCGTGACCTGTGGTGACGACTCGCCTTTGGACGATGCGATGCGATGTGATTTGCGGGCGGGCTTCGGGTCACTCACGAACTGGGTGCCCACCAATTGGATCTGGTTGGCGCTCGACATGTGCTTGATTAGGCTACTGATGCTCGAGTCGTTGGCCAGAATGCCTCTCAAGTAGTCAACTTCATTGCCCAGCTCTTCGTTAGACTTCAACAGAGAGCTGATTTGGCTTCTATTCTTCCTGATCTCCTCCTCGGCCACTATCAGCTTCTTCTCGACCTCCATCACGTAGGCCTTCTTCTTCTCGCGGTTCTCTCGGGCGGCGATGGCATTGCGAGACATGCATTTGTTGCTGGCTTTGGATGGTTTGCGACCGGCTCTGCTTTTACCGCTGCTTCTGGCGGTCTTATAGTCGGGCTGAGCCCGCTCTTCGTCGCTCGACTCATCCGAGGAGTCGTCGTACAGCTCTCGGACCTTCCTCTTTGGCGAAACGGGCGAGGCTTCGGGCACACTCACGGCCAGTGTCTGGTCCAAGTGAGTCAAGTGACTCGGCTCGACGCCAACCTCGACCTCATTGTCGACCAGACCCAAGTCGAGACCGTTGTCGAGGTCTAGCAGGTCGTCGCTCTCGATGTCGTTGAGATCGGCGAAGTTGTGGCTCATGAAGGGCGTGGGCGCGTTGGCGAAGTCTACCTCTTCGTCGTAGACCAGAGCTGACGCGTCCCACAGCGACGGGTCCATCGGCTCCATCGGGTAGTTGTGGTCGGTGTGGCCGCTGTGCGTGCGGTCACATCGCGTTAGCATCGGGTCACTCAAAGACGGCATTGACATTGACATTGACATCGCGCTTACCTCTCAATTGGCTTATAGGACACAAGAATTCAACTGTCGGTGGGTTCGGCACAAAACAGAGAAGAGTGGACTCGGACTGACTCGGGTTGAGCTCACGTCTGGCACTCACACTGACAACGATTTCGATACGTTTGGAGCAAAGGCTGACAACTGATTGCATTTTATATGAGAGCAGTGGCGGTGCGTCGCGAGTCGCCACTCATTAACGTTCGCCACTCCACGCAGACAGCGCTCCCTCTCCACAGACCTATCCACAGGTGAAGTGCCCCTCTTTGGCACGTCATTGATGGCCACAGCGCTGCCAAGAGAGCCAATGTCTGTGCGATGTTCGGCGATGACCGCATCTATTATTTGATTGGTTGGTTCGCTCTCTGATTGTGGACTATACGGTACAACACAAATGACGAGTGAGAGTGAGAGAGTGAGAGAGTGTGAGAGTGTGAGAGAGTGGCAAAGGATGTAAACAGAGAGGTGTGAGTGGTGTGAGAGGTTTGGCGGCACTCGACTCGACTCACATTTGAAATGCATTGACGCCATCGACTTCGACATCGATAGTCTGCATCTTTGGTCTCAATCGTGGTCGGCATCGGCACCACCGGTACACCCACTTCGTTGCCTATATCGGGCCGACTCACGGCCACCAGTGGCCAGCATGCAGTGCCGCAACTGCGACTCCGACCAGTTCGACGAGTGGAACGGCGTCTTGTGGTGCCGTATGTGCAACACTCAGTCCGTGGTAAGCCGTCGATGATTACCAAACTGTTACCACGATATTGATTGAGGTTTGACTCTCGCAGACTGTGGTCACTGCGGCGGAGGACAGAGCCTTCGATATATCGAAATCAATAGCCAAGAAAGTGAGCGAAAGGCGACGCAAGCGAACTGTCCAACCAGAGAGTGGTGTCTTGTGGACCACTACTCAAGCGTTTAATCTGATTCTGTGCAAGCAGTTCGACGCCATCTGTCATTTGGTGGCTGATGAAGGGCTGGCCAGGTTGACCACGGCGAGCATGTTGCCCGTCCGCAAACTGGTACGGTTGGTGTGGTTGGCCTACCTCACCAAGAGTGAACTGGCCTTTCACAGGCCTCACACCTACCAATGTTTCCCTTTACACCCGGACTCTCGTTTCCGTGACCTACAGATTCTTCGTTTCAAAGTTGAATCGCTTCCGGCCTTCAAGAATGCTATGTCTGGTCAACGTTCGCGAAACTTTTTCAAACTTGGAACCGATGGTCTCATGAAATTCACCGAACACTCGGGTCTTTCCGACAAAATGCAATGGACTCCCGACGATGAGCTGCTGGCCTCACACTCAAGCGATCTCTTCGGTAACCATTATCGCGATCCGCGAACATACCTGAAGAGCAGAGCAATGCGCCAAACGGAACAAATACTGCTCGACTCAATGACCGACTTGGATCTGGAGCCTCCGTCAGATGGCAATCTGATTAGAATCGAACAAGTTGACCAAGACAAAGACATACTGAGCAATGTGAATCTGACTGATTACCAAAGACAATTGGTAGACAACTCACCGGCGATGACCAAATCGATTTTGGAACAAAGAGACCGCAGCGGCCGACTACTTGTTGCTCGATGGAAAGAGTCGAGCCAAAAAAAGTGGATCAACTTTCATAATATATATTACATGACACTGATGAGTTTGTCCAAGACTCTGGCCGTCATTAATATAGCGTTTCGGACGCACAAACTCGACATCTATTGCTTCGATCTGATCCGTTGGGCCGCCGAAGGACTTATTCCTTATAAATACTGTTTTCCGTGTTTGCCCGAAGACTGGCTCTTCATTCAGAACGACTTCCATGTGTTCAGCAGTTGTCGCGGTCCGAGCGCTTCCAACCTGAACACGTTGTCTGTCAGACTGGCCAATCACATCGGCATCACGCGCTATCCGCGACCAGACCTGACCAAGTTGTTGCACCGATTGGTCAAAGACCTCAATCTTCCCAAAGACTTAGTCTGGCTGATTGAGTCCGAGTATAATTTATTTGACCGCTTAGAACTCGATTCAGATGACGGCCAGATTGCGGCCAACCGACTAAGAGTACCGTTGTATGAGAGATGGCTTCTGATGGCTGTGGTCGCTCTCCTCAGACGCCTCTTTGAGTGTTGTCCACAAACCGGTCGCCCACTGGACGACTCGTCCGATGCAACGATTGAATTGTTCGATTGGAACAAATGGCTGAAGTATACCCGCCTCAGACTGGACCTCATTCGGTCATATTTCAGTCCGTTGTGTCCAGGGTTCGTCACCACAGAGCGCATACCACTACTAATTACTAATTACTCTCTATTTTCAAATAGCGATTTGGAGGAAATTCGAGACATTGATCTGTTGACCAAGATCAGCTTGGAGCGCACAAGGCAATTGGAGACACGCACTTTCGGCCTCAACAAGACCAGTTAGTGTTTGCACGCACACTTGCATCTGGACCAATTAATGCTTGCTTGATTTGTGTCTAATTCATAGCCTCGTATTACAAAGACTCGGATCATCTGAAAGGAGTTCAAGGATTTTTGTCCCGATTGGCGCACTGCCCGCCACCCGACTCAGAGTCGGTGCCGTCAGTCAAAGGCTCGTTATATCCGTTGACGAACGCAACCAATTATGCTCTGACTCGAGTCGGTTCAGTCGAGTTGAGCCAAAAGATGTCGATTGACTTCTACGGCTCGAGTCGTGTCGGCGGTTGGCTTTGTCCGCATCGCAAGCCATTCCATCGTCGCTACCGATTCGTCGACAAACAGCAAACTAATTGGTCGTCTTCTTTGCGATTAGTGATGCAATTGTCTTGTTTTATGTTGAATTGCAAGATCAAAGATTTAATAGATATACTTATATGTGTTGAGATGTCGTTCTTCGCCAAAGTTAGGCCCAAATGTAAAAATAAACGATTTATTGTTGGCTAATAATTGGATAGCTTCTGGTGACCACCACTGAAGTGACCACCACTGAAGTGACCACCAGTACTGAGACAGACGTCGGTCACTCACTCGTTGTCAGCCCACTGGTCATTGTCCGCGTCTGGTTGGCCGCCATCGGACTCGTCCGAGTCATCAGACTTTTCGATTGCCTTTCTTCTCGCAGAAAGAGCTTTCTTGAAGATGTCTTCCATACCACTGCCCTTACCCTTGTCCTGTTTGACTCTTTCTCTATCAACAGGTCTAAGTTTGAACTGACGTTGTTGGATTTGCCTGAACAAAGCGTCTCTCCCGTCGATGGCATCCTTCAGAGGCTCAGCACCTTTTTGCTCGACGTCCGCATTGGTCTGACTGTTCGCTGCACTCGTTTGGTCCAAATCGCTGTCGTTTCTGATTGGCGTCAGGTTTCCTCTGCTTCTCAATTGACTCATTAGATCTTGTGGTGAGCCAAATGCACCGATAGATGACGGCGACGATGATTGTGGCCCAGGTGGCGGAGGAGGAGGAGGTGGGGGTGGAGGTGGCGGAGAAACAAATAACTGAGGAGAAGAGGGAGAGGCAGAGGCAGAGTGGTAGGGTGATGGAGGAGGAGGAGGCGGAGATTTAGGACGGGTAGGATATTTGGGGCCAGAGTTTAGTTTCGATGACAGTTGATCAGGCTGATGCTTGCCAGGTGGTGGTGGGGGCGGGGGCATTTTTGTCCGAGGGAATCGACGTCTTGGTTGGTTCTGTGTGGTAAATGTGGTGAAACCTCCATTATTTTCGATGAATTCGAAGACAAAATTTTGAATCTGATTGTCCTCGAGTTGAGTTCGGTCGAGACCGATGTCAGCAAAGAATTTGTCCGCATTTGGGTCGGGAGTCCAGCCCATGCGCACTGCCCTCTTGAATCTTGTGCTGATCAGGTCAGAGACCGCTCTACCGAATTGGATGGCTTCGCCCTCTTCTGCAAAGTTGAGACCTATCCGACCCTCGCTTGACAGCAGTGTATGGAAATATGTGAGAACGATCTTGAACTCGATGGTCAGGTTGACGTCCTGGTAGAAGACAATGGCACGTCTGGTCGTATCGTAGAAGCGAATCGATTGGCGCGAAGAGCCTAAGTCTGTTACCAGGAGCACAGCACCGGTGCCTCGTTTGACCCATTTGTTGGCTTGTGAAGGGACCAGGAGTTGGCTGACGGCACCGCACATCACATGACATCCCTCCTCCTCCTCCAAGAGGTGATCAATCACTTGCAGGTCTTGGTCTGAGAGAAGAGTTGATGCGGTCTCAGCTGCGTTGGAACGGATCATAATCTCTGGCGGCGATCACAGATCACAGGTTTGTCATCACTTCAATCATAACAATAGATTCACAAGTTTTGCCAACAATGTAGAGAATATGTGTTGGCTTTAGATTGGATTTATTGTTTGCATAGTTTGCACAATTAATTTGATGTCTTCTTTCATCAAACAATTAAATGAACAAGTGAATTTTACAATTACAACATGATTACAAGTCGCGTTGGAGCTTTTCACTACTTTCCAAGATGCTAGTTACAAGTGTCATCAATATATAGCATGTACTGTCGAGCCTCCGAGATATGTACCTCCCAATTGTGTAAACCTCCTTCTTATGTACACAGGGTATTTTAATAGCGTGCAGATTCTAAGGGTCAAAATGATGAACTCTCATTGAAATACATTAGTTCAAGAATGAGAATCTGCAAGGATTATAAATTTCTACTGTACGAGAATTGATCACTTGGTTGGTCCGTAATGTAAACCTATGGGAGACGAACCTGTAAGACACCCAACTCTGAGAGTTTGTCTACCGATTCCAAACTCTGACCTAACCTTTCCTAACCTCTTATTCAGCCCATCATTTCCTAAAACATTCCACTTAACTTTGACTTCTCACTATACATGACTATTCTCAACTGTCGACATTCGTCTATTCATTACCTAAAATATTCCATAAACTTAGAATAATTCGCGGACTGCGCGTGCGCTCCGCCCATGTTTGGCACCGGACAGACTGTGTCCAGGCACTTAAGTTTTGACTGTCAAAGTGTGCAGATCTCTGCGATTTTTGTGATTAAAAGTGTAATAAATATAGTGTTTTTGTTCATTGAAAACCGAGTGTTTATTATTGCTACAATCGCTACCGAAGTCCAACACTTCCGACCAGCCGAAGAACTTCAAGTCAGAGTGTCCTCTCCTCACTGAGAGAGCTACGATCCCCCGATCGAGACAATCGTCTACGTGTGCAGTAGCGCCGTGGACTGGTGGAGGCCCTAACGTGAGAATCGGCGACTACAGACGACTGTCGCAAACCGCCGTACCTTACAGATATCAACAAAATACGTGGCAAAAGTCATGTCCGATGGACAACAACCTGGCAGTTCTGTCGCGTGTCCAGAACGACGAACGTCTTCACTTGTCAAAGGAGTGCAATCACTTGATCTGGTCATTCAAGATGAATCGAACCAATGATATCCACATTTCTGGTATTGCCAAAAGTTATTGTCAACGACTAATCAATGCCCACCCGGAATGTGTGGACACACAAAGCGATGAATATTCGAGAACCGATTCGCCAATCGGTCGCAACTCTACTAATATCGAACTGATGGCCAATGACTGCTGAGTAGGACTGCTCTGCGCAACCCCTTTCGGACTGACACGACTTCGAGCCGATACTTGGTCTGATTCTCTTTAGACCTGTTGTCACCACAGATGTCGGCCAAAGTGTTCTGCTTTGGCAACACATCTAACGGTGAGTTAGGTCTGGGAGGCATCGAAGACAAACACAGAAAGCAGAAGCTATCGGTCGACACCCGAAAGTATGGCTTAAGACAGCTTTGCTCGGGCCGTAACCACATTCCAGTTCTGCTCCAACACCAATCGGAAGACTCGACTTTTGTGTTGAGCTGCGGATCAAACGAGAGAAAACAATTGGGACGCGGCGGCAGTTGGCGCCGACTGGAGCCGATCGATGTCCTCCGCAACCACTCAGTTGTCCGCATCAGTTGCGGCGCCAATCACTCACTCGTACTCACAGACGCCGGTCAGATTCGGGTGGGGATGCAATCTGCTTGGACAGTTGGGCCTCAACGACACGCAGAACAGAACTGTTCCGACAGTGCAAACCACTCTTCGCTAACAAAAGATTTCATTTATTGATTGCGGCGAAGATCACTCGGTGGCGCTGACCTTTGAAAGGTCGACATTCCTCCCTGACTCAGGACTACCGTCACCTCGTCTCAACGCTCAGAATACTCTCAACTATTTAGTCTTCCCGATTTGATAACCAGTAGTTTTCCAATTACCCGATTATTCTTCTGGCTCTCATCGCCAGTGATTCTCCAATAATCGATATAAGTTCGCCGAGTGAGGGCGCTAGTGTCGAGACCAGCAGTTGTGCTTGGTGCCCGATTAGGAGAATCAGTCGTGTTTCTGGCTGGCTATTGCCAACATCAAAACTGTGTTCACTACTCCTTGTATTTTCGATAACAACAAATGTCTTGATAATTGACTAATTGTCTTTGAATTGACCGAAGAGAGTGACCACTACTTGTGTTCGACTATCGCCGGCTGAAATGCCACTCAACTCGACGGCTGTGTTGCCCAGTGTGGCCACAGTCGAGCCGCGACCAGCAACCGCGACTCAAATTCTAGTAAGGCCAGCCCACCGCTGACCTTACAGATTTAACAAGGTTGCTGTTGATTTTGCAATTGTGAGATGAATTTGAAATTTGAAATTTGAATGTCACGAAGCTAGGTCAGATCATCATTTATCATATTTTATTTTATTTTTCATAAATTAGTTACTATACATAAAAAGCAAAGTTGACATTTGCAAAATCACTATCATTATGAATAGATCGATAAGATCTCGTTAAGATTCAAACGAACGTATAAGTAAAGTCGTTGTATTGAAATGCAGAAAATTTCAGCAGTTTTTCAAGAATGCATCCGATTTTCATTTATCTTATTTTATTTTATTATGCAAAGATTTTTAGTAGTTTTTCAACATTAGAAACACAATAAGAGTGAATTAGCCGCCGATTATCAGAGGTTTCTATTCGACAATCAGATCATTCTTCACGAGAATGTCTATCACTTTGTCAACAGAATAAATGTCTCGAATCGAAGAAAATTATTATTTCATTTCAAACTGTTTGTGAACATTGTATTCACTCTCAAGTGTTTTGTCTTAATGTTCATTAGCGATGTCTCGATTCTGAACAATATTGGTGAGACATTTCATTATGTGTTCACCAGGGCTGATCTTATTTATGCGCTATTGTTCTGTTTGACTTTTATCATGGTAAGTGGACAGCTATTGGTAACATATTTGGAATGGCATCCCAACTCGAAGATAACCAATGCATCCCTCAATATAGCAATTGATTATCTGATGGAAAAGCCATTTTTTGTTCTGAATGGTGTCCACGAGCAGAAACTAATCTTGAAATCCAACATTGTGTTCCGAGGCAGTAAACTAAGTAGCAACATAATTCTAATAATCATAAGCAGCATGTACAGTTTGCTTGCTGTGATTGTTTATGTGTCACAACCTGATCAGTACAATAGAGTTGTACTTACTTTCAATTTGATTTGTGGTCAAATAGTCTTACATCATTACAGAGCTTGCATAATTGCCACTATTTTACTATTCTTTGCACCTCTCTCATTTTTCAACTACAAATTCCAAGAGATTGTTCACTCGCTGTGGATGTCTCTCCGGTGGCGGAACCGTAAGCGACTGTTGGCCACAATTGAAGACTACGATCGGCTGATAGGACTCATCAAAGAGTGCGGTCTAGTCTTCAACGC
>JAQGBE010000726.1:0-15193 GCA_034698225.1 Scheloribates latipes | reverse complement strand
CATCACTTACATCAATGACCTTGTAAATACCAAGTTAAGAAATTCTGATAAAATATCTTGATTTCTAGAATTTTAATCTCTGAATTAAGTTAGCATGATACAATTGGACACAAGCAGACACATCCTGACTGAGACCGACAAAAATTTAGATAATTTAATCTCGAATGCCATTAATCGCGAGACACGTGACTCACAATCGAGACATTGATCCGCGACTAAACTGAAAGAAGTGATCGTCAGATCAAATGAATAAGCAATCAATCATTGGTTTGGATTAAACTCTGGACTAGAATTCGAGGCACAAGTTCTGAATTTAATTATCTATTGAATGATTAGATCCGAAAATATCTTATATTCTCTTCTAATGGTGAATATGTGTCGAATTGCAAGTGAACAACAATTTCCCGATTTGTGCAATGCATCCAAAAAAATAATTGACGAGAAGCACTAATAAGGGCAAAATCCTGGCCTTTTAGTTAGAATCGATATAATGAGAGAAACGAGAGAATGGGCCAGAATTTGGAAACAATTGCATTATTATCTCGCATGAGTCACATCGACGGCACGTGCGATGGCATCCGTCGGGCATCGGGTCTATGGGTCTGACGCGCACTCGACTTACATATGAGTCCAATACTGTTCATAGACGACACGCGACTTGTTTTGATGAAAAAGTCCATATTGTCGGCGATGGCCGGCGACCAGAGCCGAGCAGGTCTTGTGGTGCCTGTCGTGGGAATAGATTTGGCTTCGATTCTCATTGGCTATGGTATGACCGGTCCATACGCCAGACCTATACCATAGAAGTTGTGTTCGTTTGTAAGTCCTTTCAGAGTATTAATGTTTGCTTTTCTTTGGCTATTATTGGGCTCAGCGTTACACTGAAGTACAGCTGCAGAGATGTGCCGACACTGTCGACAGTGCCCGACCTCTCCAGCGCCAGACCTCCGCTCGGTTTACAAGAGTTCATTGCTGTCAAAGCTCTGGCCCTCAAACCGCTCAACCGATCCGACGACACATTCACTACTAATATAAGTTAAAAATCATTGACTCATACTTTAGGCGTAAGACTTGTTTTAAATCGTGTCAATCAAATCAAATGCCATTTCGTGGCATAAAAATAAAATATAATTACTTAAGAAAAACGACAGCAAAGACTACAATGACTACAAAGACGGCACCGAAAGTGTGTCGAGTCGTACGGCATTTGCATAAGAGTGACATCACTTAAGCCCTTGTCAGTGGTCATCCCTATAGAGCCCACAGACTCTGGCCAAAGACAGCGACGATTAGCTCGGCTGCAAATCACTTGTTCTTTTGATAACAGAATTGATTGCATTCAAAAATGTCAACCAATTGAGCGCAAAGTCAGTTGTGTTTGACTAGAGTCAGGTCAGATCGTCTGACATTAATTAGCCGACTGTCAGATGGATTGCGCGGACAATGAATGGCCAGAACCGTGCGGTGAGACACACGACAGTGGATGTCATTGTCGACTAATTTCAGTTAAAATAGTGGTTAAGTCGAGTGAATGGATCATCGAGTGAACACATGCCGCGAGGTTTGCGACGATTGCATTCAATTAGATTAAAATAAACCGAAAGCTTATGAATATAAATATGTGAAAAAGGTGTTCAATCTATTCCCGTGTGACTGTTCCGCCCGTCCATTACATGATTGGTTGTAACATATGGTGACGAGCCGTCAGTTTCCAAGAGCAACATCATTGAAGAGCACTGGAGAGCGGCGAACAATATCGGCCTACAGTCTAACCCCCATATGGCGGACAACATCTGCGACCCTCGAGGCCCACAAGAGTTGTGTCGAGCGGCACATACGGCACACACAGTCACGAGTGTTGGCAATGCATTAATTTGATCTTATCTTGCATTCGAAACTTATTAGTGCACTTGCAAACTGCCATTACCACCACCGCCACCACCACCACCGTCAGCAGCAGCAGCAGCAGCACCATGCTCAATTCAATAACGAGATCAGTCAATAGACTTGTTGTCAATGCCTTTCGGGCCCTCTATTCCAATACAAGTGTTATGTCCAGTGAGTGTCTAATTAGTAACCAGTGATGAGAAATGCAATCTTCGGTTGGAATCGATTGTCAGTTCACACACTTCTATGCTATGAATTGATTGTCAATTTGTGAGACCAAACCAAACCAAAAAACGGCAGCATTTGTCAGATGGAGGCCAAGAAACATCTGGGGTTATGGCTGTGGCTATGGTTGCCCTCTCTGTCCACAGCTGTGCTCAGGAACTCATAGGAACTGAATTGATAGGAAGCAAACGTTAAAATATTTATTGTTCAGCTCTGAATATGAGCTCAAATGTGCTCTTTATATAACATAATATATGCAAGAAATACATATACACTCATACACTCCGATCCTATTACCAGACCCGCAAAGAAGTGCTGAGACATCACAATAAGAGTTACTCTCAAGGCTTAGGCCAGAGATTAGATGAACAGGTCTTAAGAAAAATTATTATTTGCTTCAAAGCGAGCGCTAATCAACAAAAAGCGAATGCCTTTGACTGTCAGTTAGTATCACAAGAGCTTTAAATTTATATTAATATTATATTTCGTCGAATGTCTTCTATTTGATAACAATTTATGGCATTTAGCGATCAATTGCAGCGAATAATAGCGAGTCGTTTAGTGCGGTCTCATCGCTGGCAACCATTGGGAGGCCTTCTGTCCGGACTCCGGGAAAGGGAGGTCTGGACTGACAGACCATTGCATTGAAATCAATTGAATCGTTCGTTAAATTAATCTTTCGTTCAATTTATTAGTAGTTTTTTGTTGTGAATGTTATGTTATTTATAATAATATAAAAACAAAAAAATAAAAATTGAAATATAAATCAATAGTAAAAACATTGATAACATTCTAATCATTATATTTGAAACATATTTACAAATAATTAAATAATTGTTTTCTTTAAATAAAGAAAAAACAAATTTCCGTTTAGTTCGAGAAAACAAACCAAAAAACGTCGATTGAAATCAATATAAGAATTATAAATCAATTTCTAATTTTTGTGATCTGTCTCTCGATATCAGTGTTTGAGACATCGATTGTACTCTAGATTGTGATCAAAGACTGTCTTCCGATAAGTCTTTACAGACATTACTTTACAGACGAAAACCATTTAAAACCAAACAATAATTTGTTTTTATATATAATTTGCTTAAAAATTAATCAAAAACTATGAGATGAGAGATGACTCGAATGAGGGCCGACAGTCAGGTCAGGTCTGACCGCAGCTGATGTCTGACCCGACCCTAAGACGAATACTTTATGGCCAGCGGTTGTCTCAGCGCCAGCGACGTCGTCGGACTCGAGTTGTTGGACGACTGGCAGACGGCCTGCGGGTGCGACTCGAGGGCCGACTGGAGGTCGAAGATGTAGTCAATCACGTACTGAATGATCTCGAGTTTGGTCAGCTTCTTATTGCGGGGCATATTTGGCACCAACTCCTTCAGCTTCGCCAACAACGACTGCATCTCGTCCTGAGACACACCCGAAGTGGCCGAGTGGTGGTGACCCGAAGGCGACGACTTCTTCACTTTGTTGGTCGACAGCGACTTCGCGGGCACACCATTGGACGACTCGGTCAGTGGCGATGCGCTCGACTCGTCTTTACTACAGATTTTGGTCATTTTGATGATGATTTCGGTATTGCGTTGATTGTTGTGGTTGTGATTAAGTAGAGGTCAGTGGTATCCCTGGTCGGTGACCACCGGTCGACGCAGTGCTTCGGCACTGATTACAGCACTGGACTCGAGTCAAGAGAATCACTCAATTGAGTCAAATATGGCTCAACTCTGGCACCAAAACACACGAACCAAAGCAGAGACTCAGCGACTGCACAGATATTGCTCACAACTGTACGGATGTCTGACTTTTGACTACGCATTGCCAACGCTTTTATACCAGAGGCCGATGAGAGGCCGACCCTTACGGCTGTGGGGCTGTCCTTACAGCGAGACTGGGCTCAGAGCAGAGCTCACAGTATGTGCCGACAGGATTGGCAAACACTATGGCTTACAGTGCTTACAGTGCGCCATACAATCAGTGATGTGAACGATGCGAGCAGTGAGCAGTGAGCAAGGCATCCAAGGCAAGGCAATCCAAGGCGATCCAAGCCATGCCAACGGGCAAAGCTATGTCTCGGATGCGACACTTCGGCACCGACCAGATTAGCGCCACTCATAGCACATACCGCCGCGCCTTTCACTGCATGCACTCCACACCAATAGTGCTCGGCTCGACTATCTGTGACTTTGGTGAACTTGGACAGATTGAGCTAATTATTATATGTTGCAACCATGGCATATAAAGTGTTACACTATGTATGCCAACATTCTTCAATTTTCTTATTCAAATTTCTGTTTGAAGCCATATATTGAGTCTAATCTGAAATATTCCACAAGGCAAAATATACTTGTTGAGGTTAAATGATCTTGCTCAAGTTGCGAATTAGCTATAGCTAAAAGAGCGATGAGTGGTTACGTCAGTGGTAGGGCTGGTGGTCTGCAGTGGAAGGCAAGTGAGTAGCGATGCGGCGCTATTTGGTTGTTGGCATCGGTCTGACTCTGGCTCTGAGTATGAGTCCGACTCTGATTGAGAAACTGCAGGTGTCTGTAGGGGTGAACAAACTGAGGGGAGAAACTGTGTCTCCACGAAGTCTGCGCAACACCTGTGCTCTGCTCGGCTCTGCCATAGACTACAAGCGTCTCATAGGCTATAAGTGTCTGAACGCCTAACTTAGAAGTTCTAACTAAGAAGTCTCGGCTGAGTGTTGTGCCAACGCTATGCCAGCGCTGGTGAGCACAGGTGTGGCGCAGACTTGGCGGAGACACACTTTCCCCTCTGTGTAGAGTCCCCCTACACCTGCATCTCCATCGGTGCCATCGGTGCAGTCAATCACTGTTTTGTTTCCCACACTCTGTGATCGCATTCGCATTCCTCCGGTGCGACCGAACGGCACCCAAAGTCAGGGCTCAGCTTAAGAGACAGTCGCTCTGACATAGAGTATAGTGCAGTGAATGCAGTGATTCGGTAGTAAAACGTTATTTTATTACTATTTTATTACAATTTAATTACAATTATTTATAAATCAATTTTTAATATCACTTTAATTCTTGGTTTTTATATTAAAAAATAGCTGTAATTCTGTAATTCTAAGTGAAAAATATCTCAAACAATAAGTTAGTTATTGTCAGAGAAGTCTCGTTGCGATTGCATTTCGTCTAAATTCTAATGTAATTGCGGTTATAAAACATCAAATAATAGTAAATTCTCTCACAGTTTAAACAAAAAATCGATGAGTTTTTAAATGTTAATTAAAAACAATAATAAAACAAATGTTACAATGAATTAGAATTAGAATTCTTTTACTCAATTAAATTAATTATCAAAAAAGTTTTGTTTTCTTCTAAATGTGTTAAATAATTATTATTTGACTGACATTTGATTAGAAAAGGATTTTCGTCCGAATTATTTCGCATAAAAAATAAATTCTTTTATAAGTTATTCCTCTTTAGAAACAATTGGTTTATAATTATCGAATCACTTAATAATTAAGTAGTTATTAGTGTTTTCTTCTATCAATTGATTAGATTTCTTAATAGTTTGCGTCAATTAGTCGTCAAAAATATGGCTAATATTGCAATCATTTTTGGCGTTTGAATCCGGGGTTAAGTTACTATCGATTTATACATTAGAGGAATGTTAGCGAAGAAGTCTAATGTTGTCTAATACGGAGACCAATCCGTCCACTGATCGGCCACTCATTTCCAACGCTCTCGCGTTCCGTTCGTGCCGTTAGTTCCCGTTCGGGAAGTGGGAGTGAAGGCCAGTTTGGATCGGGTCAAAGAAGTGGTTCGTCTTTGTTGGTAACCCTCGAGGCTCTCGACCGACATATCGCTCGAGGCTCTGCTCGCCGGACGACTCGACTGACGCGAACCGGGCGTTGAGTTCGGTTTACTGCCGGCTATTAATCGCGAGATTGGAGCCAATCGTTAGTGAAAACCGGTTTCCAAACAATCACTTTTCCAATCAATACTCACATCCAATGGTGAGCCGACTTCGCGGCCGTCCTTTGGACGCACCGGAGCTGTCGTGTTGGTCACTGAAGCTAAAGTCGCTCGTAGAATTGCCATAGCGATAGTGGTGCTGGGAGTGAGACATTGGCACAGAACGGTCGGTCTTTTCGCGGATCTATAGATGGATTGTGGACAGAGAGGAGTGTCAGACGGTTCAGAATATAGGTATAGACAACAGGCGAAGAGTAAAGGAAACAAAAGTCATTTGAAACGAATGGTAACCAAACTCTGAGTTGAGAGATAACAAGATTTACCCAATACTGAAGAGGAATAGGTATACGCGATGAGAGGTCGCAGGGCAGAGGTCGGTATGAGACAACCGATTCAGGACAAGTAGGACAGGCCTGAACCGGCAGACATCGACAAATACCCAGCAGACAGTCTTTTGAAATGTAAAGTGTGTTAAGGTATTAGTCATCGATTCGATAGATCACTAATCAGTTAATGTATTATCGGTTCTGAAGGGAATGGGTTTGGACTCCAAGTGCACTGACAGTCAAACACTGGTAACAAATGCTAACGAAAGCCAAGCAAAGAATGGAAATCAAAGAACAGAAAAGAGCGAAAGCGGCGGTCGTTTGGCGACAAACCTTAGTGATCGGACCCGTGCTAGCGATCGATCCGTCCGTTTTGATGGGCGACTTCGACTTGAAGGGCGTCATCGACTGACTGACACCGTCGGCCAGAATGAACTGCTCTCTGAGCTCGACATTGGTTCGACCCGCGGCTGTCGTGCGAACAAACATGCATTCAAATCATGCAAATCATAAACAAATGCTTTGCTTTGATAATTCAAATCAAATGCGACGAAACATCACATTCAATGTGGGAATCACTCCAACACTGCACTCGTGTCACAAATGAGATCACAATCACAGCTGAAGACCTACCTCTGCACGGGTCGTTCTTCTGCAGGAACTCCTCGAGTGATACCCAACCGCCGCCAACTCGGACCATAACAGTACTGCGAAGGATGCGAACCAAACGGAGTTTTTGAGATTCGCCGAACTGTTGAGCAAAAGTGGTCAAAGTTAGTGATAATTGGGTCAATCGATGGCGCGAACCGTCAATCGAGGGCATTGGTGGCACTTACCCGATATCTGCCTTCGCCCACTTGGTAGACCTTGTACCTGACCAAGCAGGTACATTTGGACACCTGGGTCTGCACCTGGTCCTGAATGATCTCGGCGTCAGTCTTCGGTCCCTCTCTGTCGGGCCTAAGTGTGTCCCACCACTCGTTTTGGTCGACATATCCGTCGCCGTTGCGGTCGAAGATGTCGGCCACTCTGTCCATCTCGAGTCGAGTCGTCGGGAACTTGGAGTTGAGGAAGCCTTCGATGAAGTCAGGTTTGCTGACCTTTCCATCGTTGTCAGTGTCCATTTTCCTGAAGAAGTCCATGATTCTCGCCTTCTTGTTGTTCATCCATCCCAAGAACCTTCGGCGCCACTCATCGAAGTCGAAGTTCTGCATGCGATCTAACTCTCTGTTGAAGTTCAGTTTGTCCTGAAGTCTTTTCATTCTATCCATCGCCAACTTCCAGACAACTCTCCACTTCTCGAGCAGTTCCCGAGCGCGCGGGTGTCTGATCTCGGGCTCGACGTGGCCTCTGGTCGGAGTAGAGGTTCGCGGAGGCATTCCTCGGGATCGACCCTTTTCGACGCGTTTTGTTTCCTCTCGAGTGACTCTCTTTGAAGAGAAAGCTTTGGCCACTTTCTCGACATCGGGTTCTTTTCGGATCATATCGTCGATAAACCTCTGGTGTTCTTCGATGAGTTGCTGCAAAGAGAGCACGTCATCGGGCAGTGGTTGCGCTTCGGCAGCTAGTAGTGACGCCTCGGCGCCAATGAGCCAGGCCATCAGTTCTTCGAGCAGTTCCATGATGTTTCGCAGTGATCTCAGATGGTCCTGCAGTCTCTGTTCGCGCTGTTGTGCCCAAGAGGCCACTTCTTCCCATCGCGACTGAATGATTGTAATCCAGTGTTTGATGACAGCGGTCGCGTCCGGATGACACTTCTGAAGGATCTCTTGCGCCAAAGCGATGGTCGCGTCTTTGTTCTTCTCCTGGGCCGCCATTTCCCGCATAAATCTTTCGTGTTCTGCGATCTGTTGGCGAGTTGTCGACTCGTCTTCGGGCAGAGGACCGGCAAATCGAAGCTTCATCTCTGCGTCGGACAGCCATTCGAGAAGCATATGAACCGATTTGTGCAACTGTTCTGCCTGTTTGAGGGCGTCCTCCAGTTTGCGCTGCTTCTGGTCGCTGAGTCGACTCACTTCGTCCCACTTCTTCTCGAGGATACCCATCTGTTCTTTGATATCTCGCGCGTCCTCAGGAGATGCCGATTGCAGCAAATCATTGGCGGTTTTGCGGACTGACTGTAAATTCTTGGCACGACTTTTAAAGTCTTCCTGGAAGGCCTTGTGCTGATCGACCAGAGCGGTCACAGTGTCCAGGTCTCCATAGACTGGCTGATCGATGTCCAGTTCGCGCTTCGCTTTGTCCAACCAATCGATGAGCGCCTGAATGGCGTCTTTGAATTGGCCGGAGTAGAGGAGAGCCTCTTCCAGTTTGCGCTGTCTGTCCACCGACTTATTGCACACCGAATTCCATTTGTTCTTCAACTCGTCCAACATTTCTTGCAAGATAGGAATGTCTTGTTTGGGGGCTTTCTCTTTGAGGCCTCGGCCCATTTTGATGGTCGAGTCGTAGGCCGACTGTTTGGCGCCGAGCGCTCTCTGGAACTCCTTGTGTTTGGCCAACATTTGTTTGATCAGTTCCGGGTTATTACCCATTTGTTGGATCGAATCCAACTGCTTCTCGGCGTCGGTCAGCCATCCCATGAGGTTAGTCCACGCCTCCTGGAACTCACGCGCCTCTTTGAGTCCGTGCTCGAGGCCTCGGCTGCGTTCGGCCGCTTTGGACACAACGCGTTCCCATCGGTGCTGAACACTCACCAGAAGGTTCTTAATGAGGATTACGTCTTGCTTTTGACTGAAGTACTTGAGATGAGTTCCCTTCTTATCGAGATTAAGCATTGTCTCCCTGTGCGCTGCGATGTCCTTCTGGAAGTGCTTGTGCTCTTCGATCTGCTGAAGAACATTGTCGACCACACGACTGACAGGCTGTAAGTTAGCCAGATATTTCTCGGAAGCGGTCAGCCAGTCGACGAACTCTTGGAGTGCTTCGTGGAACTCAGTGGCGTCCCTGAGGGCGATCTCCAGTTTGATCTTCCTGTCATTGGCCCTCTGCAGCACACTCTCCCATCGAGACTTCAATGTCTTCAGGTTGTGCTGCAGATTAGTGGCCGCGCCCTCAGTAGAGCGTCTCAGGTATTCGTCGCCCTGTTTCAGAGTGGACTCGACCTTCGGTTTGGCGGACTCGATCTCGTGGAAGAGTTCCATGAATCTGTTGAGCTGTTCTCTGGCAGTTTCGGGCAGACCTCCGACCGGTTTCGATGACGAGAGCTGTTGGTCGACATCGTTGAGCCAAAGCAAGAGGTCTTGGATTTCTTGATTAAATGCTTGCGCTTCTCGGAGTGAGTCCTCCAGTTCCTGCTGTCGTGAGCGCGCTTTGTCGAGCAGTTGTTCCCATCGAGAGTTCAGATCTTTGAGCGTTCTTTGAGTGTTTCGGGCGCTTTCAGTGCCGCTCTCGGAAGCGATCATCTGTTTGCCAATGATGTTCAGCTGATCCAGACTTGTCTGGTGAGCGTAGATGTCATTGCAAAGCACTTTGTGTTTAGCCAATTCGACTTCGATGACCGGCGGATCGCCGAAAACGGGTTTCATGTCGTCGAGAGTGCGCTCCGTCTTTGTAATCCAGGCCAAGAACTCGTTGAGCGCGTGCTGGAACTGACCCAAACGGATCAGAGCGTTGTCCAGATCTGACTGTCGGTCTCCGATTTTCTTAATCAACTCATCCCATCGACGATTGATGTCATTGATTGCACCTCTGATACCTCGGGCTTTATCTGGATGCACGTCTTCCAGGAGCTCCTGTGCGTGACGGTTAAGGGCCTCGATTTCGACCATATGTGGGTTCACTTCGTGCTGGAAGTCCTTGAGTTCCCGGATCTGTTTCTTGACGGCGTCGATGTCGGCAGCGATAGGACCCATATTATCAAACTTTCGCTCGGCTTTGTTCAAGAAGTCCAACAGATTCTTCAACAATTCATGGAAATTCATTGCCTTTTCCATCGCATCGATCAAATTCTTCTCTCGTTTGGCGTACAAAGAGGTCACGTTATCCCAGGCATTGTCCAGATCTTCCATATGTTTCTTGATCTCGGGTTTGTCGGGTTCGCCGCACAACTGCAACAGATTACGGCCGGTCTGTTTGGTGCGCTCGACCTCTGGCTTGGTCTGATCCATGTCGTGCTTGATCTCCTTGAGCAGAGCCTGTTGTTGCTTGATCTCGTTGGGCTCGGCTGCGGGCGGTTCTTGGTTGTTGAGCGTGTCCTGGAGGTCGCGGATCGCTCGCATCACGTTATTCAACTCATTCCAGAACTTTTCGGCCACTTTGAGCGCGTCCTGCAGTGAACGGTCTCTGTTCTTCGAGCCCTTCTGGACCTCATCCCACAAGTCGTTCAACTTATTCAGCTTATTCTTGATGTCTTTGATGGCGGGTTCGTCACTCTTACCAGCTTTGCTGATCACATCCCGAGCGGCATCTTTGATGGCAGCGACCGCATCGGCTTTGCTCTCGAGGTCGGCAATAATCGCGTTATTATCGAGTATCTGTTCGTGGATTCTGTCGGGATGTGCGGCAACGGGTTCGGCATTCCTCAGTTGGTCGGCAGTATTGCCCAAAGCATTGAGCATTCCGTCCAACTTGTCGGCGAACAAAGAGGTGGCCTGAAGTGCGGCCTCCAAAGCGTTCTGTTGTTCGCGCAATAAGTTCCTCAACTGATTGTATCGGTCGTTGTCGCTGTCGATCAGTTTCTGGATCTGTCGGGCGTCCTGTTCGAAGATGAGACGCATCAAAGCGGCACCAGTTTTGTTGACTCTATCGACGAGTGGCTTGTGGTCGGCCACGGAGTGCATCAGTGACTTCAGAGCATCTTGCTGTCTCCTGATCTGAGCTGCCGCAGCAGCGGGTCGGCCCAACATCTGCGCCTCGGCCTCGGCCTCATCCAACCACTGAACGAGTTCGTTGTGGGCCTCGAAGAAGTGAACGGCCAATGGCAGTGCTTGTTCTAATGCGCTAAGTCTGTCCTGACAGAGCTGAGCCACATGATTGGCCAACTCCTTCAAGTCTTCGGCCTTATCTCTGATGTGAGCCATGTCCTCACCACTCGACTCGCGCATGAGTTTCTTGGCGTTATTGATAACATCTCTGACTCTACCCTTTTGACTGTTGATGTCGTCGTAGAGGGCTTTGCATTCCTTCAATAGAACGGCCAAAGTGTCCGGATTTGGTGTAATCGGTTCGGCCTCAAGCAGTTGTCGTTCGGCGTCGCGGAACCAATCAAGAAGTTCGTCGATATCAGTGATCACTTCGTTGTTGCGCTGTTTCGCGAGTTCAATGCGCTCAGCCTTTCGCTGGATCTGTTCGCAGATGGCATCGAATCTTCTCGAGGCTCGCGTCACATAGCCCTCGATGGTGGCCGCGCCCTGACCGGGTGAGATCTGACCCAATTGGGGACCCAAGTGGTTGATGGTCTCCAACAGAGCCCTGTTTTCCGGTATCTGCTGCTCAAGAATTTTGATAGTCTTCTCCTGAGCGGTCAGATTCATTGAACCCAAGTTCTTGAGCTCTCTCTCCGCGTCGTCCATCCAAGCGTTCAGCTTATTGTGAGCCGAATGGAAGTTCTGGCAAATAGGAAGCGCTTCCTTGGCCTGCATTAGTTTGTCGGCGGTTTTGTGAGTCAGTTCACTGAATCGAGACTGGAGTGCATCCAACTTGTCCTTTATGAAGATCGAGTCGCCGCCCGACGAGTGCTTCATTATCTCCTGACCGGAGCGGACAACGTCCGACACTTTATGCTCGTGGCTGTGGATCTCTTCAGCCATTTCTGTCAGTTCGTCCACTTGTTCTCGCAGTTTGTCCACAAAGATACTCAACACTCGGTAACGATTGAGACGGGACTCCATCTCTTGTATCCACGCGAGAAGGTCTTCGAAGCTTAGAACGAAAGATCCCAACTCTTCGTGCGATGCGTTGAGAAGCTGTCCCAAAGCGAGACTGTCCTCAACCAGTTTGGCATATCTGTCGGTCACCTCTTGCAGTCTCTCGACCACAACCTGTGCCTCGTCGTCGCCCACATGACTCATCAGGTTCTGAGCGATTTCGGTCAACTCCTCGAAGTCTCGCTTATGGTTAATGATGTCTGAGTGAAGAGATCTGTGTTCGGCAATGCGTTTGCGGATGCGGTCCTGATCTGTCGGGATTTGCGACGAGAGCTGATCCAGTTTGCGCTCAGATGACTCGAGCCAGTCCTGGAGTGGTCCCAACTTCTCGGCAAAAGCGCGAGCGATGGGCAGTGTTTGCTCCAAAGCGTCCATTCGTTGGTTGCAGTCAACCATAAGTTTGTCGAATCGGCGCGAAATATCGTTTACCTGTCTCTCAATGGGAGCTCTTTCGCCAGAATCAAGGTTTTTGATGAGCTCTCTGCCCATTGACACAAGGGATTGAATGTTATGCTCTTTGTCCTGAATCAGTTTCTTCAGCAATTTTTGTTCCTGAAGTTGAGCCTTGACCACCTTATAGTCGGCCGAAATCGGTTTCTGATTGGCCACTTCCTCTTCGGTGTCGGTCAGCCATTTGAGTGCTGCGGACAACGCGTCCTGGAATTTGCCGGCTTGAAGAAGAGCGGTGTCCAGTTTGCGCTCTCTGTCAGACAGGCCTTTGACGATGTCTTTGTAGTCGTTCTCCAATTTGTTGATATTGTCCTCAATTTGACGTCTCTCTGATGACGAGACGCCGATCTGTTCCAAGTTATCCAGAAGTGAACGACCCGTATGTCGAACGTTGTCAATAAGGCGTGCATTGCTGTGGACCTCATTGCTGAGCGCCCGAACTTTGTCCAATTGGTCGCCGATAGCTCGCGGTTCGGCGGCGATGGGTTCGTCCAAAAGTTTTTTGGCACTTCTCTTGACTTCGTTGAGCCAACGACTGGCCTTATCGTAAGCGTCGGCAAAGTTCTTCTGCTTGTCGGCCAAACCACTCAATCGGTCGCTCAAAGCGTTCACTCTTTCCAAGAGGTCGTAATAGTCTTTACTCAACTGATCGACTTCTGTTTTGACCAAATACTCGGATTCCTCGAGAGGTCTCAGTCGTTGAGGAAGAGTGAGTCGATACTCGTTAAGAGAGGACAAGAAGTCTTTGGCCTCGTCGACAAACCTTTGACCGGCCATCGCAATGAATCTGAGGTCCGCCTGATGTGCGATCACATCATTGGTCAGTTCGCGGAACGGTTCGCTCACATCGCGGCCGCTTTTAATGGCCTTCTCTTTGTCGGCCAGAGATCTTTGAGCGCTTTCCAACCACTTCTTGAACGACGAGAACTCAGTTCGGAATTTAGTCAGTTCTTCGAGACTGGATGTCAATCGTCTCAAAAGTCTGTCCGAATGATCGCACGCAGAGTCGTATCTCTTCTTCAGAGCGTCAGTGCTCTTCTGCACCCGATTGATGTCCTCTTTGCTGAGGAAGTCAGCGCCTTGTGATGCGATCACATGGGCGTAGTCCAGGGTTGTGGCCATTTGTCGCTGATGTGACTCCAAATCTCTGTTTATGGACTGAAGACACAGACAAATAGATTGAGTGAGGGATTGAACGGACGGCTGACAACACATACCTCGCAAATGGAGATTTGTTTCTTCACTTCCTCGATATGCTCGCGGACAGTGCCGAGATTGGCCAGATTCTGCTCGACATCGGTGAGCCATTGGTTGAGCTGTCGGATGCCATCCTCGCATAGTTTGAATTTTTCCATAAGAGCCGCCTAAGAGTGGACCAGATATTAGTTGAAGCGAACGGCAGAACGACATTAAGCGCAAGCGATGGCCAACATTGAGAAGCGATGCATTGCAGGCATAACAGCGGTTCGCGAAGCGATCGCAACAAACAATGCGAGCGATAAAACACAAATCGATTTAAAGTTAGGCTCAATTAGGCATTAGTGATGACGACCCGAACGCCCGAACACCGAGAGTTGGATTAATTGATTATCGTTAAAGAATTTGTGCCAAACATACAGACATTTTGCCATTCAATAGCAAATTTGTAAAAGTTTTGAATCAAGACATTTGATCCAATCCTCACCTCTGTGTAGGTTCTTAGGTCAGTAGAGGTTACTGTTGTCGAAGTACTTATCTCTTGTTTGTCAACCTCTGTCTGAGAAGTTATAGAAGCCGTTTGTTTGTGAGGAACAGGCGGTGAGCCTTCCGTTTGGCTCGTTTTGCTTTCACTAGTTCTTTGCTTAATAGCGCCTCCGAGTGATTGGGCGGCCAACAGAGGCGCGCCCACCACTGCCATTAGCCCCAGCCGTGTGGCCTCCGATATCGACAACCTTTTCTGGGTCCGAGTGTCGACCATATTTCCCGTTTTAGAGTCAATCCGTCCCTCTCTGATGGCTTCGCCGGTGGTCTTAGTATTGCCGTCGACCGCATCGTATATGACTGCATCCAAATCAATGACTCCCTTATCGACTAACGTCTCAAATGAGACCAATTCTCCGCTTTTGGGGTCTTTGAAAAGACCAGTCTCTTTGTCATAAAGACAATTGAAAGCTCCAGAGATCGTGTATTTGCGGGACTCTGTCTCGGTCTGAGTCGACATCTCTTGTGATTGCAGTAAATTTCTTCGAAGTGCTTCTGTGATGGAAATTGTTTGGCCAGATGGCGAAGTGTAAGTGCCATTGGCCAGGTTGAGGTCACCCGATGACATTGCGGTCGCCATTGGCTGGAGAGCGCTCGACGCCCTCATTGTCACCTCACCGGTCGAGGTGATCAAAGTCTCGACAGTGGTTCTCACCACCGAAGCAGACATTTGAGATCTGGTTTTCGCATCGACAGAAACGACTACATTTTGGCCGTCAATTGTGTCCTCGCCTTTAGGCTCAGACAATGGCTT
>JAQGBE010000725.1:0-15198 GCA_034698225.1 Scheloribates latipes | reverse complement strand
CTTAAATACTCAATGTTTTACTCACTCTTATAGATAATTGTTATGAGTAGTGCAGATGTGCTCAAACACTAAGACTCGCACACAATGTGTATATCATTCGCACACTTCTAATCAATTATCGTATAATTCTCTGCCCTCTCCTCAGCACCGGTTCTCTCGATTGGCTTACATAAGTAGCGAACGACTTGTGCTCTGATGTCGAGTATTGGCGAAACTAATACCAAGAAATGAAAAATATTCGCTTCATTTCTCGATTTCTCTGCTCATTAGTATTCAGGAAGTGAGCCAGGAGGAATACCGCTTATGAATATTCAGGCCAAGAAGCTATTGATTAGATGCCACACACAAATCAAAGTGACGAACGCAGCCAATGATAATCATTATAATCATTTGTCGCAAACTTATTGCGAAAAAGGCATTAAAAGCCGAATATTTTTTGATGAAATCTTAATCTTTATATCAAATAAAAGGCATTTCATTCACCGACAGAATTGGAGATATTCTTCCTGCAGAAGAGAAATCTTTTCATGTCTTGAGTGCCGATAAAAGCACTGGAAATGCTTTTAGTCTGCAATTTCAGTGACAATCGAAGCCTTCTATACTTCTATTGTCAGACATAACTAAATATAGATATTATTTGTTTTGAGTCGAACGACAAGCGGCGAAGAAACAGACGTTTTGTCTCTCCGCCAAAGAACCTCTTATTTGCAACGAAGAGCAAAGACCGGCATATTTTAAGCCAAGAGTCCAATCATCTGCTACTTAGACAAGCAATTGCTGAGCACTGATCAGACCCTTAACGTTGACTTATCTCCAGATAGTGTGCGGAAACTGATATTTGGATTCATCTCTAGATTACTGGCGAAACAGTTTTGAATAGATTATTGTAATAGAAGTGTAGTGTCGACGACATGAGACGAGACGACCCGTTGTGGGACTCAAACTCATCGCATGTGATATGCATTTATCTATTGGTTCGGTTATGTAAAGCATTTCTTTCCTCTATCGACACTTCCAACTGATTCTCGATTCCCTTTCATATATTCCCTGAGTATTCAAATATTCGTTTCAATTTATTTTTATGCCAAACCATAGATCAGTGCCGTCTGTAAGAGGTCTGGTCGTCGACACCAGACCTCCGGTGCTTATTATTTGTGTTCGCTTTTGTCTCCCGTATTATAATATACTGAGCGCTGACTGAATGAAGAAATTTTCACTTGAGATATATGAAGAATAGAGAAGAAAGAGATTGAGAGACAGACAAAAGCAAAATACGAATGATTTTGACGCGGATTTATCTGCCTTTCAAGAGGTGTGACATTCCTTTTGCATATCTGTGAGCTGTGAGGCCTCTCATCTAACCTTCCCTTTGTCTCCCTCTCCGCCACCCGTTCTCTCTCTCTCTCTCGCTCTCTCTCTCTCTCTCTCTCTCTCTCTCTCTCTCTCTCTCTCCCTCCCTCCCTCCCTAACGCTTGTTATGATATGTTTGTGCAATACATATAATATTCAGAACTGCATTATCTTTTGCACCAAAATATATATATATATCTTTTTGTGTTCTGTGCCTAAGAAGCCTATCGCCAGTGCTCTGGCGGTGAATATGACACAAGAGTTAGAGCCACTGTCACAGACATCTGGACTGAGATATTATGAGTTACACGATATTTGGCTGAAGGCTATTCTCTTAGCTCAATGTAGCGCACAATTAGCTCAACAATCCTCCGAAGAATATATCACTGATTCCGTTCCGTTTGCTTATACTTCTTATTAGATAACTGTTGGCCTTATCTCCGAAAAAGAATCTCAACTTTTAGCTGATTATGTGATTATGTGACACAAGTCAGCGATCGCTTCATAAATATTCCGAATGACGATTGAAAGCAGTTATCATTAGTTATGAGATTATTCGCAACAAAATATGTAATAAAAAGCATTGATTGAAACGTAAATACGCTTTCGCTTGAATGCAATTTCACGTGACATCAAATAATTTCGTTTTCGCACTAATCTATGGAAACGACAGTCAATTGAATTGCAAGTATCACAAGCGTTCATAAAAATCGGATTATCCGGAGCACCGAGTTATCAGTCGACTAATGCAGTGACAGCATTAGCAGAAAGCATAGCCTCCCTGTGTCGGCCTATGGGGTCGTTCCGGTGCCGCACACGAAGTGCCAAAAATGAGTGGTATATTCGTTAAAATCCAATATTCAGTTCATATTGACTGTCAAAATAAATGTAGATTTTGTGTGGCGAACATGTCTTTAATAAAGCCCAGAACATTGTCGGCCAGACAGGGGACGGCCACTACCGAGCACTGCGACTCTGGTTCGGCAACTGTTGTCAAGTGCTGCCCATCTTTGACGAGACGTCTGTTTGTGTGAAATATTGCCAAAAAGTGCGAACAATATGAGTGTTCGCCAAATGTCAGTCCGAGTTCAGTGTCATTGTGCGGGCGCTGTCACTACAGTCACTACAGCTGTTGTATTATTTATTTTTTCTCTTGTTTTCATTGCAGTGTATGAGCGGTGCGGAGGAGAGACGGTCGGAGAGGATGGAGAGGAGAGGGAAGGGATGTGTTGTGGCTTTGTGTCAATCAATTGGCTGTTGTGGGCCAGAGATACGGCACAGCATTGGCATCCATTGGCATCCCATGCACTCCACTGACTGTCTGTTGTGAGAGTGAGTCACACAATCAGACAATTATGCATTCGGTGCGAGAGATATGCCATTTATTATCACTATATTTATTGAACGCTTTTGTCAGTTAAGGCACACAAACAATAATAAAGTGCTGTTAGGAAAGGCCAGCCATTGTTTGGCCTAATGGCCGGCACTAACACTCCAATCCATTGGCAGTCGTCTATTGAATAGAAACGATAAGAAAACCATAAGTCGTGTGCACTCGTAGTCACTCGTATGCGGTATTAACAGCTCTAAAAACTTATTTCTCTTCCCAATCGTTCAATACATCGCCTGTTCGTATCGTTCGCATCCACTGATTCATTAGCCCTGAGTTTAGTTGTATTGAGCACTGGTTAATGACAGACAGGGCTTGGGTTTGGGGTCTGGCGGACAGGACTCCACAGTCGACACAGCATTCGACGGCATTCGCCTTATTTGAAGCGTTTAATTGATTGAATTGGACTCACATTTGGCACATCTGAGAGCAGACACTCAGCACTGGAAGCAATCAAAATATGGTCTCATTCGGGAACCGACCGACAAATCGCCGCTAACTCTCTGCTAATCGCTATTCAAATTGATGTTAAAATCACTAACAAATTGACTGAAAACTCATTGAACCAAATCTGACCGACAAATGCGACTCTTCTGATGAATCATCACTTATGTCAGTGATGAATGAGAGACAGTGCGAGATGTGTTATATGTTGAATGTTGCATGATCACTCGCAATTAGCAATTAATCACATGCAAATACAATCTATCTAGTTGAGAGCGACACATGTCGCGTCTAATTGATTAGAGCGTCGTCAAAAAATAACATTGTAAAATTGATCTTGCAAGTTTAACTTGGATTCTATATTTATCCAGAACAGTCAATACAATGTTAGAAGAGTAAACATCAAAAAATGTTTGTTATTGGATGAGCTAGATTACTTGTGAGACCAGATGATAAAATATTTATAATCAAAACAACAGCCAAAGTAAGCCAGCAATGGATGTCATCCGTGTATTGCAGTGAAGTGTCATTTTGGGACAAATTATTACATAAAATATTGTTGTGTTTGCGATGTTGTCGTTGGGACTGACCCGGGATTTAGTGCCAGTAATTACATTGAAAGCAATTTTACAATAAAATTCTGATATAAATTACTGAATAATAAAAAACAAAATAATTGAATAAAATTCTTTATCGTCCCATAAATTCGACTGCAATTCACAATAGAAACCGATTGTCAGACGACTTGAAGAAAAACAAAATTCTAAAAAATTATTTCCACATATAAATTATTATTAGGTCTCTCTTTCTCGACCGTAATATCTATAATAATAATAAATAGTAATAATTTTACTCCTTTTTATGCTCGAGTATAACCTTCTGGAGAAGTGTTGGTAAGGATGGGTACAGAAAATGTATGCAATTTTTGGCCCAATTTTATTGAATTTAATAACAAGAATGTACGCCAAAAGTGTATCGCAATAACGATAATCATAAAAGTGGCAATAAAACCAGATTTATCCAGGCACAATATTTTTGCATAATATTATTAGTTTATTTGGCCGTTAAAGACAAATAAAGCACAAAATAATTCAACGGATTTTGTGTCAAATTAGGCGTCGGATTAGTCCAGAAAGACGTGACAATCGCCGCCAAAGTGTCGACAAAAAGAAGATTTTGTTTTCGACGATAACTTTTCCGCCAATAACTCCATTATTCCCTATATTTTATGTCCAAAAGTCAAACGACAAGTGAAAACAAAAATAGCTTTCATTTCGCTAAATGCCAACAAAAGTCGAGTAAACACGTCAACAAAAGAACAGTTCATTCGCCTCAACCTATTGATTGTCCAATAGTAACAAGTGCTAGTTTGGCCTTGCTCAAACAATTGGCTGAGTAATTAAACGCCTGAGATGTGTAAATATAAGTGTCTAGCTCAATTGTTAAAACTTTAGGGAATGAAGCGATGATTCATCGAGCGATACGATCAGTCATTGAACCACTATTTCATAGATTGAGTCCAAATATCAGATAACTGTTCGCCAGAATTGTGCCGAGACTTCACTCTGAGGTCACTCTCGGTGTCGCCAAATAGGAACGACAGGAAAGTGAACTCAAGGATTGGCGGACGAAGGGATGAGCGCTAGTAATAGGAGTGTACGGCTGAGTGCACCCACTCTTGGCCCGGATTCAAAGGAGTCTATGGAGCATGGCTAATTCATGTGAATCACCAGAATATTTATTCTTCGGACTTTTTAATTTTTATTTTTGTCGGTTTTATAGTTTGCCGGAGAATAAATCAAAAATTTATGGCAAGTGTGCAATAAAATGGTGAGCCATGCAAATGCAAATGCCGCTGGGTCATTTGATTGTCTGCTGCTTAACCATGCTCACACTAATGATTGACCAATGATTCTACAGTACAGTGAGACCCGTATTATAAGTCAAGAGAGCAGTCATTGTGCGATCGCCAGAGTGTGAGCGAGCGATCAGTTCCTGCGCTCATAAATAATTCACAGATCATTCAAATGGTGTGATCTTTGGTCTGGTATTCCTCTCGAACTGCATTCAAATGTTAATCCGAATGCGAGAGAAGAACTTTTTCTCCGATATTTTGTATTACTTTTTGATTTCAATCAGATTTCGGGTCATATCTGTCATCATTTGGTTGGGTCTGTGCTGTCGAATGACTGTAATCGCGGTAAGTATTCAATCAAATCCGACCGAAAATCTCGTTTTTGTTCTTCTATTCAATGATTTATTCACAATATTGTGAAACTCTAATCAATTATTAACTCCCAATTCAAATGGAATTAATTCTCTTAAGCAATAAAACCATTTAATTTGATTACGAAACTCTGTTTCAATCAATAGGATCGAGAGATCAAGCACAGAATCAAGTAATACGTGATCATGGCCATCTTCTGTCATTGAATATTTAATCAATATTCGAATTCTATTCTATTTTGTGGTAAAAAGTCGAGATAAAAGTGCAAAAGTTTGGTTCAAACACTTGAAAGCATATAATTTAGTGTTTGTCCGACACATCGAATGATCGAATATTTGCTTATTATTTGTTTGCATTATTTATTCGCTAAATTCACTGCAAGAGGTGTTCAATAATTCAATAGCGAATCGCCATTTAATGGAAATCACTTCTAAGTACATAACTTTTGGCACAAACTTCGGAGGAAAATAACAACACTTAAGACATCAGTTCGGCTGTTAAATGATTAAACAATAGATCAATGTGTTGTTGGTATGCCATTGCCAAGTGAGCTTGCTACGTTTCTCGAACGCCTTGTCTATCCTCACAAATCAATAGCTCATTTGAGAAATCAGGGCTTACCTAGCTAATTGCACTGCTGCTTAATTATCAAGATCTTTTTCGGAAGGTATTTGCAATTAGGGAGCAAAAAGTGAGCAAAAGTTTGGGCACATATTGAGGCTTACGGTGGGAGCAGTGAAGCCTAAGACGAGCTGTTGGTCGGTCTGGAGTGACATCAAGTCTGCAGTCAGTGCTATCACTGCTCCCTCTCTTCACTGCTCACTACAAATGAGTTTTTGCTTCGTCTCATAATTATCTTCAATAAACTAATGACTGCTTTTTTGTATGGATTAGAATTAAATTCAATTTAATTGAAGAGCTTTTGCCGAACGGAAAAACATATTTCGCTAATTATATGAGCGAATGAAGCGAACAAAGGGAGCGGACGGGCGGCTGTGCGACAGAGACGGGGATCGCATGTCTGTGCCATCCATCACATCAACAAATCTTATGTATTTTTAGGCCTCAAGTGTTTGCCTTCCAAAGCGCGTACGACTTGATTAGTGCTCAAACAAATCGCGCACTTCTGCCATACGACTCACTGCCGACTGAAGCGACTGAACGATCGCTATCTACCAGTATTTAAATCGACCCTCGATTGCGGGGTTTGGTAAAAATCACTGTTTTTTAATTGAATAAAATCGACTATTTATAGTATAACTAGTAGCTGCAGGCGCACTATACGATGGTGAACTGGATAAATTTAGAAATCTGTGGGCACAACTGTGGCAAAACAACTCTGTTTGAATGTAATTGTTCGCCAGAACTGTATAAAAGATTGATTTTTTGGCTTCGAATAAATTATTTATTTTGCTTTTTTGAATAAAAACGTCGAGAAATGAGAACAAAATTGGAGCGAATCTATCAAAGTCTGAAACAATGAAAGTGTTTTTGACCGCAAATATAAATCACATACGAAATATATGGCAGTCTTTGACCTTTCGCTACGAATTCCTCACAAATTGTGTTCTCAAATCAAATATTGAATTCTATCTTCAAAAATAAAATCCAAGTAAACATACGTTTAATAAGGATTTTTCGTTTCCATCATTTTCGGGCACAAAAAGAGCAAAAAATACAATAAATCTATTGTTTGTTTCAATGTCTAGAGTCTAGACTGGACTCATGGCTCGTGAGGTGGGGTCCGGCAGCCAATTGAAAATCGAATTATTAAGTGAACTAAACTAATCTCGTCTGTAGTTTAGATCAAATATTTGTCGTCAAAGAAAGCACTGATTTTAGGTATGAATCAGAAGCGAACGAAATCAATAGGAAATCGATATTTGTCTTACACTTAACCGGCAGTGCATTAACGCAAACCCATTGTCTAATACTGTCCTTTCAGTTGTCGGTCTCTTTGGCTGCAATCGAGTTAAGACGAGTTGGCCGAGCAAGTTAGTGCTCACAGTTGACCTAGCTCATCTTGGCTCATGCCTCACAGCCTGTTCGACCAATTGATTGCATTAATGCAGCGAATAATAAGAAAGTTTGTCTTAAGTAGTATTAGTCGATCGCAAGGACTCCGCTTTTGCTTTCATATATTGTTTCGTTGGTTCGGTTAGACTCTGGTCTGCAGTACAGCCCAAGAGTTTGTTATCACTCGCACCGAACGGAGAGGTATTTAACGGCGAATTAATCGAATAACGATTTGAAACCGATTTCTTTGGGCGCAAACAAAAAGTTTTATTTTCTTTTGCCGGAAGTTTTTTACTTCAGGAACAATATTCCTGGGATTAGCCAATAGTTTGTGAGAAGTTCATGTGTTTTATGGTCTGTCGGGAAATGAGACGTCTGTCAGACAGTCAGCGCTCTGTGACTAATGGATAAGAATCGCACGGATTCTTGACTAACGAGTTAATTACCAGCCGTTCTTGTAATTGAAAACTATGTTGTTATGTGTGTTTGTCAGTTTGTCGGTTTGTCGGTTTGTCTAGGTCACATCCGACACGAGTGACATTTAGAAACAACACCGACAAACCAGATAAAAGTGTTTTTCGACTCAATAACCCGAATGGCATTGAAACTCGAAATTCGGAATATTTTTAATATAAAAGTCGAGATCAGTAGTGAAGAGCACTTAAGCCATGAGAGAGACGGAGAGAGAAAATTCAAATTCTGTTTTGACATTCAATTTTGGTTTTAAATACAAATTGAAATTTCGCTTCACTTCACAGATAAATACGGTTTCGTTTGAACGATCAGAAGAAGAAAAAGTTAAAATAGTTTTGACTCCAAATTTCATTATATTCTCTCGTCTTCCATACATATATTAAATTCGATTCAATTGAAATCCGACAAAAAAAACTATTGAGGGCTTTGGCATCGAATGAGTGGAGAATTAATTAAATTAAGTTCTGTTTGAGGCCATCGACACCACTCGACACCAAATGCAATGCAAGACAAAAATATTTTTCGCCAATGAATTCTTTGGATATTTTTCTGTCTGTTGTCGCAAATTAGAGACAGAATTTTTTAATCGACTTATGTCTGAACCCTTAAACCGTGTATTGGATTGTCTGATGAGTGACATCGGTGTCAGCCTTCGAGTGATTGATTAGGATATGACTTAGCGTTTCGACACTCGACAGACGCCAAGGAAATACGGTTTATATACGACGCGTAAGATATGCGAAACTATCGGTTAATTTTGTGTTTATAATAACGTTCTGATGACTGATCGCAGTCAAGGATAGGAGGGTTGCCATCGAGAGACAGCATATTTGAGATTCATTTGGCTGAGCAATGCCAAGGACTCACAAAATAGATGGATATTTTGCATAAATATTGAGTCTTATTAATCATTTCCTAGGAATAAATATTCATTTGAAGGAATGAGCTTGCACAAAAATTAGTATGCATCGAGCTTGCAGAGACATAATGAATACCAGCTGTAATATGATTAGGTTATTCCAAACTAATCATGTTTAATTATTTATCAAGCTAATGTGGGTGGTATGATACCACTGGTATTTGAAACCGATAAACTTGTTCCAAACATTTCATGTTAATTTCAAGCCAGTTTAAAATTCATGAAACATCAAGCAAGCTTATATATAATTAGGGTGACCAGATCGATATTTTAAATTTAAGGACATTTCAGCGTTTTTGTGAATTATATTGTAAAATTGGCGTCTCAAGGCTAGTATTTTTAAGGACACTAATGTTATTCTATGGAACAAGGCGAAATTTTCATAAGGACAAGAAAGACAAATTAAGTACAATCCTTATAAATCAAGGACGTCTGGTCAGCCTATATATAATGTCTCTTGGTGTTTGTGCTCTGGCAACATATTGCCAAATACAGCTCGAAATGGAGATAATTTTTAGCAAATGTGGCTTAAATTAGATTAAATATTGACGTTTGGCTTAACTTTTTAATTGCAATTTAAAATCTAATTCTCCGTTTGAATGCAATAATTGTCGGCAATTAAGTCCACTCATTGTTGGCGTTCATTACGGCATAAATGAAAATCGTTTCACTAATTAAATGAATGTTTCGAATATGTGTCGCAAAATATATTTCTCAAAACGAGACAATAAATCTCTAGATTTTGTGCATTTGTTGCCAGAATTTTAATGACATTGCGTTTGGCTAATGAATAATGAAATTCTTTGCCACTATTTTTGGCGACAAATCGTCGAATTTGTTCATAATTTTGAGGCAACTCTGTGAAGGACTGAGGACTGGGATGAGAGACGATCTCATTCATTATGGATTAGATAAGAAACTAAAGCACGAAATGACTAAAAATAAAGCACTGTTTCGGCTGTTATGCCCTCTAATGAAGATTGATTGCGAGGCCAGCGAATCAGTCATACAAACCAAATGATATTCGAATTACTTTTGAATTTTTCAAAACTCTTTTAATGGCTTTTCTCCGCTCTTTTCGTCTGATCTAAAGCTTTAGGTTTTAATTGAGAAAAGAGTAGCGAAACAGCAGTGGATTGAAAGGATTGTTGGCCTTTGAAATGTGTTATCGAGTTTCGGATGAAATCAAAGCATTTGAATGTAAAACAAAATGTTATTATCGCTGACAAACACTTTGCCAGTGATTTGGTGAACAATTAACCAGACATTAGGTTTTGTTTTCATCGCTGAATTGTAGTTTTAATTAATGAATAAAAGTTTATTTTCATCGAAATTGACTGAATTCTAGCAGAATTTTGAGAATACAAGTTGTGTGTTGATGAAGTTTCTAGATGAAATAAGACAAAATATTTTTCAGTTTATAAATTAAGACAGAAAGAGGAAAACAAACAAGGCCAATTCATAATAAATGACTGGCACAATCAATTGTGCTGTTTGTCTAGTAGAGAAAGTCAATTGTCAAGTTGGCACGATCAACTAGGTCGTGTCTGGGCTAACAAACCAGCACAGAATCAATTTTGCGTTTGACTGAACTTTCAATTGCGATAAGAAATGAGTGAAAAATTGAATTCGACTCTGAATTTTGAAAGAAATTATTTGCGATAATAATAAGTTCAGTGAACTGTCGGATGAGATGACAGAAGAAAAATGTTTTTCCCTTTCATTGGATTCGTTCGTAAAGTTTATTCAAATATTTGCCAAAAAACACAAAAATGTTTAATCGCTTAAATGCATTGACTGAACAAACATGGATAGAGTTGTCGGTCGGAGCCATTCAATTAATTCTATCATGAACAATCGGCCAATGCTTTTATTCCTAGCCAATTATTCAGCTAATGAACCTGTTCATCATAGTAAAACTACCTTGCTCAAATTAGATAAATCACTTGAGGTGTTTCGTCAGACTATTTTGAAAAGTATTACTAATTCGTATAAAAAACATCAAGACTAGTGATCGAAATACATTTTTTTTGTTCAATCACTTTGCGATTTGGTTTTTTTTTTGGTTAAGAGTGATCTAAATTTTAATACTCTCGCTGAAGGCAATCAATGGAATGTTATGCCAACTCAACAATGTTTGGCATTAAATAATCAGTCGATGAATGAAAAAGAAATAAATGTAATGCAAAGGCTTATGGAATGCCATCAAAACAAATATTGAAACAAATGATTCTTTGAATTAAATTCTGAGCTTATATTATATTTTGTAACTTTGGTTAGAAAGAAGAAAATGAGGAGAGAGAGAGAGAGAGAGAGAGAGAGAGAGAGAGAGAGAGAGACCGTTGTGGGAGAGGTATGGACTGAATGTATCATTCATTACATACTCTGACCTAAAGTAATAAAAAGAGACAATTTGTTCGCCAATTCCCGACTCTAAGCCTTTAACAAATCCTTTTCTTATAGCATTTCAGTCGATTGTTGTCCGACATTAGAGTCAAAGCCATCTCTCAATTTGAAAATATGCGATCCGTTCGCAAACCACACCAACAAATAGGACTTAATTTATAAGATTTATATTACGTGTCCGTCCAGTGAAAAGACATTTTTCAACCGACACGTCTCACCAAAAGGTTCGTTCGATTGTGGACTATTCAGCGATAAAGTTGTGCTCAAAATAAACTCATCTCATCATTAGCTTTGAGCCCAAAACGCAACCAATTTTTGGATAGTCTTTCTAAGAATAAACATCCGATGAATAACTCATTCAATGATATGAGAAAATAGAAACCAATTATTGGGATATTAATTAATTGGGAATCACTTCGCGAACAATAAGTTTTATCTTTAATTATTTGCGACATAAAAAGTGTGCTATTATTAGATGCCATTCATTATCCGTCTATTCAGTGAATGGAATAAGTCTTCGGTAATAAAGAGCAGGTTTGGGACCAATTTATTAGTGGACTCGTCAGTCGTGGTCGATGTCGATGGGTCTGCCTCTCAGTCATAAGGATGTCTCCCATTGTACGCCTCATTCACTCATTTCGTTTTGTCATTTATTGCATATATAAAAGAATTTGTTGTCAGACTCGGCCAGTGATGGCCAGCGGAGGAGATCTTCCGCACAATTCATGGCCAAAGAGAGCGATCCATAAATTGTCATTATTTTAATAGCCCGTGGAAATGCCAAATCAGAGCCACCCTCTCCTCCAGAGTAAAAGTAGTTTGGCGTCTAATCCAATCGATTCGTTACATTCGCGAATCTGTGATTAATGCCTTGATATTCCCGGCTTATGATCGCCAGAGAGACTGGACTTTAAACTCATTTTTTAGAAAACGACGAGTAATTCATTTTCGATATTGGATTCAACGAATAAATTTCGTGTTAAATGATTTGCGAAGAAATTTTGATAAAAACCTATTTTTCAAAGTGGATTTCATTTGGTTTGTTGTCAAAGCGAACGCCTCTTATAGTCTATCAAAGGCTCACAACAACGAACAAAAAAATTATTCCAATTTTGCACTCGATTTGGATAACACCGGAGCGGAGTTGCACTCGAGCTGTCGAGTGGTCGGCCCCACCGTCACAGCGGAGGACCGGCACTGACATTAGGCCCGATCGGGAACTCTCTATAGACGTATGTTTTCTCTATTGAACACTACATAAAGAGAAACACTAATTAATTATAGTGCGAGTGATATATGAAATCCAATGCCAGAACCGTAACAAAAGTTCGGTGAATATAGATTATGGAGTGATCACTGACTGAGAGAGACCTGAGTGTGGACTCCAAACTCTAGACTTCAATCTATTCTGTCTATCATTGACCAAACTTTTCGCCTCAATTGTCTCGCTTTTGGGCAAAACTTTTTTCTCTCCACAGTGTTTATAATACAGTATTTGAAGAGCGTATCAAAACAGAGGGCAGTTGTGAGCCAAACACTAGAATCCGAGTACAAAAATGCAATTTCCGTCCATAATCTAAAAAACTTTCGGTTCACTCCCAACACTCGTCTCTCCCACTCGTCGGCGGTCTGTCCCTAACGTATGCCTCAGACCTCACAAAATTAAATTCCGGTTCCCATTGGATGTGTGTTTGGCTCAAAGTGTTTGTCCGTTTGTCGCCACATATTTCTACAATTTAACTAAAAGAGAGTATTCAATCATATGTCGTCAAGTCAATCTAGGTCATTTAGGCGACTCTGATTGTGCTAAAAGCATTAGACTAACTCAAATCAATCTTGGCAACTCCCAGCTAAAATGATATGACAATAAATTGCTAGAACAAACAAGAGATTCAATTTATCAAACGATGAAAACTAAAAATGCATTTCACCGTAAATTAATTATGACATTGGATTGCATTAATTTTATTCTTGTCGTCGGCTTTTTTTAAAAAGGTTTTGCCAAAACTGGAAAATTCTGAAAAATTTCATTTAAGTAATGCATTTTGTATTTTATGTCAGATTCCACTCTATTTACTCAGTCCTGACATCCATTTCGAGTCCAATATTAATTCTTTTCGTATTCGCTTTGTCTAACAAACTATTAATGAAATTATGAGTTGATTTCAGTTCTCTCTCTCTCTCTCTCTCTCTCTCTCTCTCTCTCTCTCTCTCTCTCTCTCTCTCTCTCCCTTACATTCTATCCTCATCTCATCATTTAAGCTGAAATGGAATTATAGATGAATTTAATTATACACTTGTATTGAGTCGAATAGAAATCGCTGTGAAATCTAATTAATAAATGTAGTCAAACCGAATTGGACGCGCTAATTGGCAAGTAACAAGCAACTTTTGGAACTAAATACACTTGGTAATTGAAAGTCTCTGACCTGATTGAGCTCGCAGTCAATCAATAATATGAATGTGATATCGCAAAATTGGCCATGCACATTTGATAATGGATAAGAGGATACAAAGTGAGTATAATCCGGAAGAAACGAAAAGCTTTAATATATTAAAAACGTTTGCTCTTATCGTTTCAATGAAAGTATGAGTTTTTTCAAAGGCAGAGAATTTCTCTTTTTTTAATATGCGATCACGTTTTGCAATATCTGTGCCAAAGCTTTTCAATATAAAGCGATGACATTCATAATAAGCCTTCCCTTCGCACTCGCACTCGATATTGTGAACAACAGGAGAGCCCTTGTGTTCAATATTGTACTTCACGTATAGAGTAGTTTTTGGGGGCATTAAAAATGTAAGCACTTTTAGCTGAGATGCGAGCGATGATGAGCGAGGAATTGATGGCGCGATAACATATGGGCCACAATTGATTTCAAGGGTCAACTTTTCCAATTTAGCTAGATATTGCTTTTTCATAATAGCCCCCTTGATTACTCACAATTTTCATAAGCCAGCAACTAATTTATTCAAACTCAAACATTTCTATAGTTACTTTTGCAAACTCACAAATTGAATCTAACATTAGCCAATGATCAAGATCAGAAGCGTCAATGGAAGTGGCAATGGAAGTGGCAATGGAAGTGGCATGGTCATCCAATTGAGTGATAAGTCTTATTTATGGTTGTGATCGTCAACTCATAAACAAAGCCATTCATCAGACTTTGTGTCTGACGACACATAACTCTTATTTCGGTGAATAACCGGAGACTTAATCTCTAGAAAAATATTGGCTTTGCTTAACATCAGTTCGAGTGCTGACCGTTGGGCCGCAGCCGGGCTTTGGGTATTAGTGGCGATCGTTGGGTCAACAGATCACGTGTTGTGACCCGAAAGCGCGTCAATCCATCAAAATTTGACAGATCAGAGGCCAAAGACATTGTCGGCTCACTATCTTTTGTGACCACAACAGAGACCACATTAACACTGGATCTTAGCTATCGTTCGGCGACTGGTCAGCGCTGACAACACACAGATACACATGTATTGTGTGCTTCGCTTGTTTGCCGACACAATAAATGCAAACAAGAATTCAATTTATTAGTGCAGTGCATAACAGGTATGCCGTCTGATGCCAGACGACCGTCGAATGGAATACTCATTTTGGTCACCGAATCACATGATTCGGAACGACAGACAGTGAACAGTCGTTCGGGAAAAAGTAATTATGAATATCGGATGGCATTCCACTGCTGAGAGTCGTTCCATAAGTTTGGTCACAAAAATTATTGGTTTATCGCATCGAATATGGATTTAACTCTATTTACGTCCGACAAAAACATGTTTTCGCTTCACAGGCCTCTCATCACAGCGAACGGCAATCGAGTGATTCGATGATTCAAAATTGAAACATCGGTTCAACGAAATTGGTAGTTGTGATGACCACGACTACTGCACTGCACTGCACTGCACTCCACGCCTCACATGAGAAACATTTAATAAAAACATTGAATTTGTATAAAAAGCAATATT
>JAQGBE010000724.1:0-15219 GCA_034698225.1 Scheloribates latipes | reverse complement strand
TTGAGCCGAAATCAGATGCCCCCATCATTTTGGGTAATTTAAACCGGATTAAATCGTGATTTAAACTGGATTTAGCCGAAAAATGGCGGCGGCCGCTATTTTGTCTATCCTTATCCCTCCCCTGATCCATCCTAGCATGACCTTACCATGTCGAACCCTGGTTTGATCGAAGTTTACCCCTTTAGCCGGCCGCCGGCAAACCGAGATCCACTAAAAACGGGACATGCTTATTTCACTTTAGCCGGCCCTTAAAATGCAAATCTTCATAAATGCGAAATCGAACAATGGTGAATTTTTTCTAAGAAAAATTATAATAGTAAATCAACAATTTCATTCAAGTATAAGTTATAATTTATAACTAATTAACAAGGTGACTTAATTTTCAATAAGATTTGGAAAGTAATTTTTGAAATCGATTTTGATTAAGCAGTAATTTATTTGCGAAAATAAGTCGGCCAGGCTAAATCACTTAAGACTTTTTGACTAGCTAGCTCAAAAATCGTCGAATTCTGTTAAGTCAGTCAAAAGGAGGTGAAGGGGTAAATGGAAATACATTTTGATATAAAACTGTTGGGAAAAGAATGCTTTGAGCCAAACAGGATTGAGTGAAAAGAGTATCGGTCGGAGACTGTGGGCCGGTTTGACTGGAGGGCTATACTCCGCGTTTCAATCACATCAAACGAATTGCTTTAAAGTAGAAAATGCGCGGAACTGACAGTCGATTGGCTTTCATAACTCGCTACTAATGGCCATTAATGTCGGCTCAAAGGTATCGTTCAATAGATTTAGGCATTCGAGAGATGTTTAGACGAGTTTTGCTTTGCATCTCAACCGCGAGAGAGAGAGAGAGAGAGAGAGAGAGAGAGAGAGAGAGAGAGAGAGAGAGAGAGAGAGAGAGAGAGAACTAGATTTCTGTCGGTAAGCCCTGTTTATATCGACCACAAGAATCGATGGACATCTTTATAGTGCATGAATAAGCAAGTACAATACATCTAAATGTAAATCTATAGGTCATTAAATTTAATTGCGTAAAGGAATGTTCACAATTAGTAGATTGCAATTGTATTTATTTAATTAACTCTACGAAACCGTTTCATTCAATGTCTAATTTATTTACATTAAAATATTAAACTAATATTTATTCAATCATTTCTCTGCAATTATCCCAAACTTCAGACGATTCGTTTGAATCAAAAGATTTCGAGTCAACAATGCAATGCAAGTCTAATATCGAAACATCTAAATATAAATTTGGATGAAAATCATAGAACTTATTAAAGTTTAACTAAAATGGTGTTCAACGCAGTGGTCGACCACTGGACCGAACTTGTGATCGACTGACACCACAAAAGAGTACAAAACCGATGGTTCGCTGTTATTCTCGGATCGATTGATTCGAACAAAGAAAGTCTTGAAATTAAATTTAAAGAAATGTCAGACCAAATAAAACTGTTTGAACCGAACTAACGATTGGAGTTGTTTTCGGAGATACAAAAATAAATTTATCGACAAATTTGTGGTAAAAAGTGAGCGGAAAACGGATTGGGAGTCGATATGAACGCCAATAACGAGAAGGACTTACAGTCGCGTTAATCCTTGCGTTAAATTGGTTGGCATTTGTGTGACTGATTCGCCATAACATCGACAAAACACTTCAATGCCCACCACATCCAGGGGTTGCCGACAGTGACAGCCGTCCTCTTCCACCGCACCGCTCATTGGCAGCAAGTCTTCGAAAGTGGTATTAAACAGATCACTTCCGTCAGTCGGCTTCGGAATAATCTGGTGAAACGGTTCGGTGGCGTTGGCCTCTTCGTGGCCGCGTCTGTCGGCCTCGTGCTCCTCGTCGGGCATCGGGTAATGAAAGTCTCCGAAGCCCTCCGACGGCAACTCAATGGCAATCGGTTCGTGGCTCTCATGTGCGTCAGTAGTGGTCTGAATGTCAATCACAGAACTATTGGCGAACTCGAGTTCAGCCAAACTTTTGACGCATAGAATGTTCATTAATATAATATGAAATGAGATGACAACCAGAGGAAGGGATGCCATCGCGAACGGAGACAATCCAAGGAGTGATTCACTTTCACTCAATGAATAGCAGAGAAGTACAGAAAGTCTTGAGATCTTTCAGACCAGTGATTATGGAATTCGTGTCAAACATGTCTTAGACAAGTATTCAAAGAGTGTCCGACCAGTGCCTCATCACTAGCCGACACTTCACTTTATTCTTTCCATTTGTTTGATTGAATAGAAAATAAAGCTATAAAAGGAAGCATTGGATGCGAATCGAGTGCCGGAGAAGAGCAGAGCTCTCGACTCCACATCTCATACGAGCGTTCCGTTTGTGAGCCTCTCAGCCAAAGGTAATGAACAAACCAGAGGCAGACCATCGAACGCAAGCGCACTCTTTGACTAACCGTGGATTAGATCCAATCTTAAGGTCCAAATTCGGTCGACTATTGTCGCCACAAATAAGATTTAATCAAACTTTTTGCTGACATTCAGTGCATTGAATATTAGATGAAATTTCATTTGATTTCAATTAAATCTAATTCTTAATGAATTAAAACCCTTTCCATTGAATGCAAATTCATTTTCGATTAATCTTCTCATTGTTGATGTCATTGAATGAACAGAGATTTAGAGCACAGAAAGTAGAAGTCTTACCATTCAATAGAGACCATTCAGATAAGACCGGTCGACAATAGCCGCCAAAGATTTACTTTTGTTTTAATTTTGGTTTAATTCCGTCGGTTTTGCAAAAAAGAGATTATTAATTGCAACAAAAACTAATTAATGCATTCAAGTATAGAACGGAATTATTAAAATTATAATAAATCCAATTCTTTCAAGTTTATCGACTTTTTGCTAGTTTTTATTTCAACAGTTCTTTGAGTTAGAAGTCAAGGCCTAATGTAATCATTGCTAAAGACAATAAATTTAAAGAAATTCTTGAATCAATGTCATTTAGGAGAGTAGAAATATGAATCAATTATTAGCAACCAGTGATTTATGATTGGCCATTCATTCATAATAAGATATTAGTAAATAAATAATTAACCTACCCTTGTTAAATACCCTTTGTCAAATAATGCTGTAATTTCACTTTAATATTCGAAACACAATTTTTTAATTTACCATGACCAATGTCATATTAAGCACTGTTGCTGACCCTTACTTGTTTTCAACATTCGCGATTGTCTTTAGTTTATTTAAATCAAGTTAACTTTTGAAACAATAAGCGTAAACGATGTTCAGCCGATTGAACAGTTAATTAATGTAAATCGAGTTAAATGTTTTCGAATTCAAATACCAATGAATTCGTCGAAACGAATGACAACAAAATGTTTGATACGATATGTGAGAATGTGCTGTAATATCACTGGAATATCAACTGTTTGTATAAATCTTGAGTCAAACCGTTTCACTGGTTCTGACGGTTCAGACTCTTTTCCACGAAATGTATTTCAATGAATAATTTATAAGAATTTTGCGATTCGTCTTTGAATAGAGTTCTCTTACATATTAGACATTATTTAAGACTTTCCTTCCACTCACTCGTGTTTACTAAGTCCTCAGTTATGGACTGACTTGGGTTTGAGTCGTAGCAAAAGGTCAGTCGACTTATTCAGTAGTTATCAGCAGTTGATTGAAGTGAATGTCGAAAGATGTGAAAAATATGTATTTAAAAAATGTTTGTTAACTCTTAGATTGAGTGAATACCTCGACTAACCAAATGCCAGGTAACTTACACTTGTAAACTTGTAACTTTATTATGTCTAGAATTTTAGATCTGAAAATCTGAAAGTAAAATATCATGATAATAGGATAGTTGAGTGGACGTCAATTGGTTATCTTGGAGAACAAGCTTTGGTGATGTGATGTGCGAACAACAGTGCAGTTCTTGTGGCTCACAATGAGAGACAATTTGTTTTGTAATTATAGTTTGTGTTATATCTTCTGGTCATCCCTTAAGATAAACACAATATCTAGCGCTTAATCACTGAATCGATGGCTAATTAGAATTGAAAATCTCATAAATTTTTATTACAAATGCTTTCAAAAATAATTGCATAAAAGTATTGATTTGTCCGAAAGACATGACAAGCCTTTGAATGAGTCTCTCGTTTATTACGTGGATATTGAAGTCGATTGAAAATTGTTGACTAATTATGTGATGAAAGCTTGAATGCCAGCTATGGCTCTGTATTGGCATATAATCGAGGGATGGATTCGATCAGATGTTATTGAGACTAACCATTCGCCAAATGAGCGAAACTTAGCCTAACAATTCCTAATAATTATCCTGTCATTTGGGGTCAAATGTTTTCAATTATCAGAAGAAATCATTGAAAGAAACAGACAATGCACTCGACTAAAGCAATCGATTTGTTTGTGGTTTTATCTAGATATGAGTATTTGTTTTGATTGTTTCTGTCAAATAAAAGCAATCCATAAATCGAGTCCTTTGTATACAACGCAATGAATCTTTGGTATTATCGCCGATTGGTATCTCATCTCTCAGTTCACTGTATATTAATTGGAGGCACAAAACAGCGCGAAAATCAGTGCCAAGACTCTGAAGACTCTCCAATCGATGCCATAAGAATAGGATTGTTGTGTTCGGTTGTGTCGGTCTGTGCACTGAAGGCACACAATGTCAGACAGCGTTTGCAGTTTTGTATAGCGTTTTCACGTCACAGACCTTCATCTCATTTACGGCCAACTAATCAAAAGAAAAAGACATTTAATTATAGTTTAGTATTCGGGTTAAGAAGTGATCGCATTTATTGCATTGATAACTCGCCTTTGGATTCGTACATCACTTCAGATAAGCTTACTTTCGGCAAACGCTTTGAATGCAAAGACCAGAAGTAGTTTTAAAAAGGCATGAATTACTTGGATTCCAATTATTTTGAATACAAATCATTAAAATTAATTACAATATTGTATAAAACGAGTAGTTTTTGGTCATCAGTGATGACTCATCACTGGTCCAAAGTTCTTGGAATATCTTCTCTAATCTGATTAGTAGTGATACATCTAATTAGTAAATTGAAATGCTATCAAATCGCCTGAAAGTGTGTCCAAGAAATTAATTAATAATTTAAGACAAATCTAATCGTTTTGAATATAAATTACTTTCTTTTTGTTATCAATTAGAGAACCGAAAAGAATATCCGTTGGATTTAACTAATGAGATATTAATTAATTATTAAATGATTTTATCGTTGACTTACTTATGATTTGTTGTGCACTTTCTAACGTATATATAAATTTAAGGTACAAACTATTTAAAGCTTGCTAAACAACAAATAATACTCAATTTGGAACATTAACGCTGTTATTAATAAATTTACTGAATATTCAATAATAGAATGGAATACTGTCTGCCTATCACTGTAATAGCAAAACATTCGTTTAGCAAAACTCTTGTAAACTCTTGTTTTGTTTATATTTTAGTAATCGAAAGCAATTTAAACAAAAATAATGATTGGATTGACAACCAATCAAATCGATCAAACAATTAACACAAGAATTCAATCACTTTATTAATATAATACATAATTCTTTTTTCATTGAATAAAATTCTGAAAAATAATTGAAATCAAATAATCAATTAATTGATAACACCATAGAAAATGTTAACATTAAGTACAATACATATAACTTATAAGACTTGCTATTTGTCGGTCGATTCGACCGAACAAAGCGTCCGTTTGTCTCAATTCAATCAAATTATTTGTTTGTTTTTAAATAACAAAATCAAAATATTTTTTCTGTTAAATAGTTTTTTGAGTAAACTAATTAAAAGAATGCTTAAAATGAGGTTAAATGAGAGCTAAAGTATTAGGCGATCGATGAGTAGCTAAACAGGAATGTCGGAAGAATATCAAATTTAGACAATTTGTGGACAACAGAAGTCTTTTGTCTTTTCCTGCATAGCCTTCGACTCAACGATTGATAAATTATCTCAATTTTAAGCTTTAAGTCGAATATTTGGTCTCAAAATAATTAATCTGCGAACTGAAAGCAGCCGACGGTCTCTACCACTCGGCGTCGCCGACAGCTTTCTGAAAGACATAATCCTTTCCCTGAAGATTCATAATTCCGTCCTTCAAATGAAATTTCCATTTGTTTCGACTCCGAGTTATCTGTCAAATGAATAACAGATTGTAAAACGAGATCATTCGATAGTAAGCAAGGCATGTCTCACCTTATCGTATTGACAGACCACCACATTGTCGGTCTCGAACAGTTCGGTCGGGTCCTCATCACTCACGTCATCTTCAGAATTGAGCGGTTCCTTAGATATCACCAAACGTTATAAAAACAATGGCAAACATTAGGCTGTGATGTGTTGCGCACCTCATCCTCTCCCTGTCCATCATTGTCCTCATCGTTGATCTCATCGTCATTGTCTTCGTGGTCATCGTCATTGTCCCTATACTCGTCCTCATCGTCGTCCTCGTCACTCGTGTCGTGTGCGCCGTCCAATTGCACCACTCGGTTGGTCTGGTTTTGGATTGCGGGCCCCGATTGCGGTGCGGGAGGTCTCGCATTGATTTGGGCGGCCGAAGCGTATTGTATAGTCGGGTTCAGGTCTGATCGGTTCAATCATTCAGATCAAAAGTGGTCAACAGGTAGGCTATGGTTGGACTCACTGCTAGTGTGCTGGACAACAGTCGCTTGATTTTGATTCATGATATTGGGATTTGACTGGAAGTTTGCCAATTGGCTGAACAGTTCGGGAGTGATGTTTAGAGGACCGTTCGAGTTCTGTTCAATACACACATTGCACACATCAACGCTATAGATAATGACCTGGTTGTACATACGACAAGCACTGTGTGTTGTTGGCCGTTGGGTCCTTGCAAGACAACCAGTTTGGGAGCGCTGGGGTTGTGCGCGGGTATTGTCCTCTGAGGTTCCGAATGCTTCATCGGTTCAATGCATTGGTAAGTCAGCAACAAAACACTCCCTTTTTTAATACTCACGGGTTCGGCACTCGTCGTGTAGTTAATACCCGACGGACCCAACACAACATTGCCACCGGACTGGAGGTGCATCTGCGGTATACCGGAAGAGACCTGGTGGTTGACCGTCGATTGGATGTGAGGAGTGGTCACTGGAGTGACTGCGGGCGCCGCGGGCTGTGCCGGTGCCTGTGGTGGTGGCGGCGGCGGCTGTACTGCCGGTGTGTGCTCTTTGTTGGTCTGAGCGTTGCGGGCGTGAGAACTGTTGGCGTTGGACCGGTTTGACTGTTTGGTGATGGGCACCGGTTCCGGATCGCGGGCGTTATTGTCCACAGCTTTCGTCTCATTGATCTTCTTTTCCCAGAGTTGCTTCAAATCCATCAGCACTTGTTCATCGACTCCTTCGTCTAAGAAGGCTTCGCGAACATTGTTCAGCACGTCTTCAATGACCGCGCGATACAGTTTGGGCTTTCGGGAGATCGAGTTATAGAGTTAGTGAGTCGACGGACAGACATAGCAATTCATTTATTTATTATCGGGATTTATATGATACTCCGATATATATATATATGAACTAGCTAACTTTAAAAATTGGCCCAAATTAACTGGCTTATTGTATGAATAGAATAAAACAGTCAATTAATACCGAGCAAAACGAGTTGTTAGGAAATGGACAATTTTTATCGGCGTCCATAATGAAACACAATTTAATTGTAAATTTAAATTGAAATCGATATTTAAAATTAAGAGATCTAATGTCACACCAATTCAAGTCAATTGAAAATAAGCTCATCTGACAACTTATTTATACCACTCTTTTATACCAATCTTTTTGATGAAAAAAATCACTGGTTTTGTTGCTAATTGTCATCTTGACTATTGGTTATGTGAATATCTGTCATTTAGTGTCAGGGTGCCTAAAATGAGCATGATGTTGTATGGAAACAAAGTTGCATTCGTTTGAAATTGACGGTGAGAGGAGACCTCGCCATTTGCCAGTGAACCTTGCTAACCGATGTGTTGCTGGTGTCACTGATCGATTGTATTGTAATGTATCAAGCTCATTTGTCGCTCATTTGTCACTTTGTTGTCGCAAATGGCAAAACTCGAATCAGTTTTCCTCTAAAAGTGTTTGCTTTGAGTAATGAATGGCTAATACTAAGCAATGCAAGCAATCAGTGAATCATTAATGCAATGAAAGCCAAAGCCATTCCAATAACTAATCAGATGACAGACAATAGCTGTTCTGCAGCCTTGAGACGGAAGAAGCAAAGTTTGTCCAACTGTCGGATCAGTTGACGAGTCGGCGATATTTGCGAATCGGTGGCAATAGTTGTGGCAATAGTTGTGCCACACTTTGGCCTTCCAGTGCACTAGAGATAGGCCTCGAGTACAGCAATGGAGAGACTCATAGACTGAGAGATAGGAATATCAGTAATGCTATAGAAGTGCAGAAACGCTCGACTCGTGCCATACATGTCGGCCATTACGGGTCGGGCCTCACACCGACCCGATGTCACTCATATAGCACTCACCACACTAGAGGCAGCCATGTCTGGCCGGTCCGGTCGGCTCTACAGTCCGGTCAGTAGTCGGGAGTCGGGCCTCGAAGCCAAGGATCGCACTGTCAGTGAGCTCTTTATATACGTTACGAACGCTTAACAACAATGGGGGTAATGGGGGCGACAAACTGGTGACGAAGAATGGACGCAATCCACACATTACGTCCACATTTGCAGTGTCGCCGCGCGGCCACTGGTCACTCGCCGCACCACTCGCGACAACACATCACTCGCCGCACAACACGACAGTGAATGACAATCATCTATCGGTCTGTTGCGGACCAATACTGGCCATCACTGACCGACATGACTGGTCTTAATAAATGAGACGTCGATTCTGACTGATTTGAAGCCACCAAAGACTGGACAGACATCTGTCGACTGCATTCAAATGCACTAAAAGTTCAATGTTTTTGCCGCTCTTTAGTGAATCCGAGTTTTTGATTATTTAATTGCAATTATCTGTGGTTTCAATCGGTTGTCCGATGAGTTCCAGCGGTCAAACCGAAGAGCCGACTAGTGGTGCGAGCGGTGACGCGACCGCTAGTCTGGACGCGTCCTCGTCCTCACAGAAAACAAGTACTTATTGCGACCACTATTTCGATATCGACGACATTCTGGCCAACGGTCGAAGATTAGTGTCGACCGCGACGGTGCCTATCAAGGGGTTGGGCGCAGAGCTGGACCCGAGTGGTGACTCGGCCGACATCGAAGTGGCCACCAAACTAGAACTACCGCTTTGGTTGGCCCGCGAACTCTATTCCGAAGGACTAATTGACATAACGCTTCCCAAAGGGTTTAACCGCACGTATCGGGAAATACTGGACGCGGACTCTAATTGTGTTGATTTGCATAAAATGGGACCCAATTTCTACCGATTGGGCCAACACTTGATGGCCATGAATGTGGACGAAAGCGAAGACATCGCCAACAGTCTGGTGGAGACCTTCCATCAACGGTACCATCGATTAGTCAATTACTCTTTGAGTTCTACCGACGACACCATCAGCGATGTCCACACTTTTATACGACAGTTGGATAACAAAGAGAAAGAACTGTTCGCTTCTGGCAAACAGGCTTTGGATCAGATGAAGGAATGGGAGAACAGGAACATAGAGAAAGTTGTGGCCAACGATGTGGTCCAACATCTACGCAAACGGAAGCGTCTGGTGATGAGTGACAGTCAGAACAGTTCGCAGACCTCTCGGAGCTCTCAAAACTGATCCACAGTTTTATTTATTATATCAATTGGAATGTAAATAAATGTGAATGAGTTTTATATAAATTATTGATCGATAAATAAGTTTTGTTTACAATTTCATCAATGAATAGCAATCGAAGAGTTGGCCACTTATTCGGTGATTATATGTGTAGTGTAAGTGCAAAGACCTAACCACTCACTTCTGTGGTCACGAGTTATCTGAGTAGAGGCAGAGAAGAGCAGAGGAGGAGAAGAGCCAAACTCAAGGTCTAAACGATTCTCAGAATCTGAGTTTAATATAAATAGTATTCTAATTGATGTCAAATAGAGTTAACGTGAGTCTCGACGTGTGTGGTCTGAGTGACCGTCACTTGGTTTGAATTTGAATATATTCAGTGATCGTGTGATTCAGTTCCAGTGATGATCGGATAATACCCGCAATATATGGCACACTCTGAGTCTCCGAAGAGATGCCTCTCAGCGATGGCCTGGAGTGTGGAGTGTGTGATAACCATAGCGACCGATAGTGTGTATACGTGATAGTCTGTGCGTATGACTGTATGACTGCCTCTAATGAAGTGTAAACAAAACACTATTAACTCATAACTTGTGAGTTAACTCATAACTTAATAGTAATCGCATTATTAGTGAACATTTCGTAAGAGTCTTAGTCTTGGTCTCAGTCCCGCAGAGAACGGCTGCCGAAGCGTTCCCACTATTCGATGAGTCTATGACTAAATGAATCCGTCGGTGAGTCCCGCGAACGTCCAGTCATTGCGGTGTTGGGTCTGCTCGAAGCCAACTGACCTCAAGTGCTGTTCCCGTTGTCGATCAGTGTACTACTGCAGTAGAGACCACCAGCAAAGCGATTGGACGCGACACCGAACCCTTTGCCGACCGCTCCCCGAACCGCATATGTCGGCCGCGCCAAACGTGTTGACCACCGGTGTGGAGACCAACCCGAACGTTGCCGACAGCCTGTCGGGCCATATGACGGCCAGTGACGGCCCAAACCCACTGATTAACATGAACTCAATGAACGGATTGGTGGACAGCAACCAAAACAACTCCGAACTGCTGTTAAAGCAAAATCTGATTCTGTCTAAACTCAACTGTTATTGCGAGTCAATAGTCAGGGATTTGAATGAATTCGGGTTCTGTGTGATCGACGACTTCCTCAACAACGGCAATGAGATCTTAAACGAAGTGCTATTCCTCTACAATCACGGAGTGTTCAAAGCGGGCCAAGTGGTCAACAACAAGGTGTCCAATACTCACCTGATCAGAGGCGACGACATTGTTTGGGTGGACGGCACCGAACAGTTGTGCTCAAACATAGGCTTTCTGGTGCAGACACTCGACTCGATTGTGATGCGGTGCAACACAATGCAGACCGAGGGAGAACTGGCCAAATACAGGATCAATCGGCGCACCAAAGCCATGATCGCCTGCTATCCGGGAAATAATGCCAAATACGTGCGACACATCGATAACCCCAATAACGACGGCCGTTGTATTACTAGTATCTATTACCTGAACAAAGACTACAACCGACAGGTGAGTGACCACTGCCTCGCTTGAGTCAGACCAGACGGTACTCACTGTTCGCTTGTTGTTGTCCTTCTCCAGAGAGACGGCGGTGTTCTCCGACTGTTCCCTCAGATCACGTCCTGTGTGGCCGACATTGAGCCCAAATTCAATCGCGTGATATTTTTCTGGTCAGACCGACGGAATCCGCACGAAGTGATGGCATCGACGCGTTTGAGGTTCGCCATCACTGTCTGGTACTTCGACGCCAATGAGAGGGAGAGAGCGCTCCAGAGATACCGACAGCAAAGTAGGTCCAAGTGCTTGAAGACGGCATCACATGTCTAATGCTTTACTGTCTGTCTGTTTGCTCGCTACAGGTCTTCAGTATCCGGTGGACAAAGACTTGCGACCATTTTAGTGTCGCTGAATAATATAACTGTTTATTATTATTGAGGATATTATTGAGATATTATAAATTAATTAATTATTAAATTCGAACTTATCTTTTATTACAAATTATTCTTTTAATTCAAATAACTTGTGATAAATGAAATGGAAGTGTGATTTGAATGCAATGATTGACGAGTTTTTTTTTATTAAGTCTGCGACAAAACTGTTATAAAAGCGTATAATAAAAGTAATCAATTAAACGAATATTTGATTGAATCAATAACTCGTTAGTCAATTGACATCAAAAGACTCGAGTCATAAACGGTTAACAAAATAAAGTCAATAACTAACTAAATATTTAAACAATTCTGATATATATATAAATGCTTTTGTGATTAAATATGAAAATACTTTTTATGAATTTATGAAATACAAACGCTGTGAACACAACTTGGCTTTGGTTTGCTTTGCTTGACATCTCACAGATAGAAGAGCTGATCGCACAGTCGAATGTTGGGCTCGCGATGGAGGGCAGTGCCGGTCAGGAACGCCAGTTTGTGTGCGTACTGACACGGGGCGGGCACTCGGATTGTGCCCTAAGATTGTGCAATAATTAATGGTTAGCCATCAGTGGTCAACGACAAGAATAACAAGAGTAGACTTACGATCCAGTTGTAGTAGAGGTGACACAACTTGTAGGCCAACTGTTGGTGATGGTGCGGCTTCCAGTTGGTGTCGTCTTTGATGATGTTGAACATTGTCGGGGCAACCGTTCCCTGACGGACGGACTGACTGATCAGATAGAAGTCGTATCTCTCGCTTCGGGTCACTATAGTGTCGATGATAGTTCCGGGCATCGGGTTCTCGAACTGTCTTTCGCCGATCTTCTGCATGAATCGGGTGTTGATTCGTTTGGTGACGATAACGAACGCCAGTTTGATGTTCTGCGCGGCGGCGCCGATCTTTGCGATCGCCTCTTCTATTTGCTTCAACTCATAGCTGTAGACGTATTCGATCTCACCCTCGGAGACGCCGTCGCGATATATGACGAGTCTCTGCGGAAGCTTTTTGTTGACTTCGTAATAGCGTTTGAGTCCGTCTGAAGAGTGAGACAACTTAGACAACGACCAACAGATAGTCACTTATAGAAGCCATACTCGAGAAATTGGTGGCCAAATTGCTGGACAACTCCTCTCGCTTATCGTGGAAAGAGACTCGTGAATACCATTTGGTTAGCGTTGAGTTGACACTCGAAACGAAACCTCCGATGGCTTTTCCCTTTTGAGTGCTGTCGCGGTGAACATCAAAACCGCAAACCATCAGATCTTTGGGCTAATAATTAAAATCATTTAGCAATTAAAACAATTCTAATTGCAATCAATTAACCACAAACCGGAATATCGAGAGCCCAGGCCTCGGCACCCATTTTACAGGCCATTTGAATGCCGACTTTGGTGGACACAGACATCAGACTTTGTTTCTTCATTATAGTCCTCTGTACGACCACTTGAGATGCGATGGGATGGTCGAGACAGAAGACCTTTTTGATGGCATCGTATCGTTCTTTGTTATTGTTGGGCACAATGCAGACCACGATCTGCATGTTTGCCGGACAGCCCTTACATGACTCGACATAACTGGAAGTGCGGTCGTTGTCCAACGCTTTAATGACAGGTCTGCTCAGAATGACGCCCAAAGGCCTGCAGACTCTGTTCAATGTGTTGGCGAACTCGTCGGTCAGTTGTCTATCTCTGTTGGTGCAGATAATGGCCCAATCGGTGACTTTGACCGGAGCGAACATCGCCTTATTTCGTATTTCTTTACTGAAATCTCCGGTTTTCTGGATAAAAGTGGCGCCGGTTTGAGGCGTATCGCCGCTCATCAGAATCTTCTCGCAGTCCAGACGTCTAGCGTTCAGTTCAATGGCAGTGCTATCGAAGGACATACCCCAGGAAGACATCTCTTGTCTCACATTCGGGTTGTTATTGATTTGGGCGATGAATTCGTTGAGATTCTTGACTCGGTTGTTAGGGTCCACTTGAGTGTTCTGGGTCATAGACCGACGGACATTGAAGTCGTTGCGCAACGACTCAGACAAACCAGTCATATGACAGAGTTCGGGGATAAGAAGAATCGGTCCGGTCTGACCCGCTCTCTGTTCTCTCTCACTCGGCAGTCCGATGAGAAGGGGTTGCTTCTCGTCTCTGATAGTGATTTGGTACGTCTGTTGATAGTAGTCTTTCAACGTGGTCTGCACTCCTTTCTTGTCGAAGGTGGTGAGCGGGCTCTTATCGAATGCGATGTCATCCACTTTATAGGTCTTATTGTTATAAGGGGTCAGAACAATACTGCCCGCCAGTTCCCGTCGGGCGTTGTCCTGAAAGCTGGCCCGATCGCGACGAAATAGGTTCTGAAGGATTTCATGGCAGGTTTCCGAGCGAATCACTTTGTGGAGTGTGTCGGTCACCATCAGAATGCCGTCGTCGTGCATATTGATGGCAGTGACCACTCCCTTCATGATCTCCAACTTGTGTTCTTGTATTTTGTGGTTCGAGTTCGGGTCGAAAAAGTTGCGGCCAATCAGTTTCCATCCGATGTGCTGCAGATTGCGTCTCATCTGGACGTTGTACATCCGCATCATCTCCGGGTGAGCCCACGAGATCTCATTGGCGAAACGGACGCGGATTCTGAGCTCATATTAGGTCACATTACTAATCAAGTAATCGGTGGTTATTTCTAAACAATACTCACTTCACTTGTGACTGATCTGTGGTTCGCGTCGAGAAGAGCTCTGTTTCGTCTTCCGGCAATTTGGTGGTCGACTTGACGTTTGACATTCCATCGAAGACCATCGCAGTGCCGAACCTCTCCCGATGTGCCATCAATAGAGCCTTTCTTACAACGCGAGCGTCGATATTCGGCTCGAAGTCGACGTGATAGTCGTAAATGACGGCCTCTTTGGGGGTCTTCAACCGGAAGTAGTTGGCCACCACTTTGACCTGAGTCCCGCCTTCGCCATGAACCACTTTGACGGCCTCTGGAATGGTCCTGATAGGAGCTCCTCTATAGCCAGCCCGGCCTCGCTGGGCAGCTCCGCCGTTACCGTTTCCGTTGCCGCCTCCGTTGCCATCACCTCCGCCATTACCTCCCTCGGCCTGAGCCGGCGGCTGCTCCGACACTGCTACGGGTCTATGTATTATGAAGTTAGCCATCGATTGCAAGCTAATCATCAATGCATACCTTCCGCGCGCCCGACCGCGTGAACGTCCGGCTCCTATCGACTCGGACTCCGACATCGTTTAGTGATAGGACTGTGTTTAAGAACCTATTGAAAGGAAATTTTGAGCGCTATCTTATAAGTTATAACTTTTCTCGTCTTTGTTTGGAAGTATTCTGTTTTACTTCTTTCCTATAGTTTGGTTCAAATTCCAAGAAACGAGTGAAACGGAGTCCAACACTGAGCCTCCCCTGCCTTGCCTTGTCTTGCCTTCAGTGATAAGTGGCAAAGCTTTAGCTCTCGTTTCTGATTGGAGGTCAAGCAATAGTGACCATAGCCTGC
>JAQGBE010000723.1:0-15225 GCA_034698225.1 Scheloribates latipes | reverse complement strand
ATTTCATTCTCCATACGAGTGAACACTCATTGCGTAAAAACACTTTAAGTGAAGCGAATCACAAATCCCTCTCAACTTTGTTTGTGAAGTAATTGAAGGCTAACACGAAAACTGAATTACTCTAGCAATTAGTCAATCGTCTCGAATCGAGCTATCAATCGATTGCCAGAATATGACTCAAATTCTTTCAAATCTCGCCACTCGGCTGACCACAGATGACCAGAGGAGGGGCTCAACAATGTCATCGACGACGACTACGATTGAGGCCTATCTTGTCGTCAGCTTATTGTGAGATAATTTTGTCTGGATTATCGAACAATGTCAAGTGAGCTAGCTGCCATTTTGAGTTGAAATGAGCTAGTTTGTTGACTGACTGCACATCTCTGCACAGAGTTTGCACAAGAAGTTTATTTGTTTATCTTATATTCGGTGAACGCGAGAGAGAATGCGAGCGAAGAGTCCACAAAATAAATATCGAGATATGGTTTGTATATAAAGAAAATCTATTTAAAAAAGTCTGACATAAAAGTGAAACTCTATCTGAAAGTGAGTCGCGAACAGCGATAACACAATTTGTTTATCGACCCAAATATTGCACGAATTCTGTATTAAATGAAAGGATTCCATCACTTTCTCGGCCTTTCACTGCTCATCGCACTAAGAGGTAAACCACAGAATCTCATTCAGACCACTCTTTTAGTGCTCCCATTAAGCCCTGACTGACCGCCAAATTCTGTTTCACTCACTTTGGTCTGTCTTCCAGTGGAGAGCCGTAAGGAATGTCTGCCGAAAGCGATTCCCAATTCTGACACCGTTTGTGTCTGTAATAGCAGTTATTGCGATGACTTCCCGCCACTCACTCCACCCCAAGAGTCCGGACTAATCTTGGCCTTCGAGACCAACAAACGGGGCGATCGCTTCAAAGAGACCAAGATCACACCCAATGTGTTCCACCAGAATCTGGAGCTGATTCGCAGCCAAACGATAACAATCGACAAACGGCTCGAATACCAGAAAATCTTTGGTTTCGGCGGCGCCTTCACAGACACGACGGGAATGCTGTTGAAGTCAGTGCCGGAAGGGTTGGCCCAGAATATAATCGCCAGTTATTTCTCGGCGAATGGCATTGAATACAGCTTTGGCAGAGTTCCAGTGTCTGGCACTGACTACTCGGTCCGGCCCTATACCTACAACGACGTTCCCGACGACTATAATCTGACACATTTCTCGCTACAGAAAGAGGATTACGAATGGAAAGTAAGTGAAAGTATGGAACAAAGCGGTGAAAGTTTGATCACTAATCGAGAGAAGTGTCGCTCAGATTCCTTACATCAAGTTAGCCAAAGACCTGTCTCCGCATCCGCTCAAACTGATCAGCAGCTCTTGGAGTCCTCCGGCGTGGATGAAGACCGTCCACGAGATCAAAATGTTCGCTAACCTGAAAGGCGAGCCGGGAGGACAGTACTATCAGTTGTACGCCGATTACCTAGTTAAGTCAGTATTGATGGGCCATTGCCTCCGATTGCTTATCTCTCTGTGTCAATGATGGTCTTTGAACTACACTAATGAAAGTCATGTGACGTAAACTTATCACTAGTTTACAGAATTTTAATAATGAATGTGCTTGTTATCAGCATTTTGGACTGCATAGTAATCGATAGTTTGATTTTCATTTCAATCAAGATTTCTGGAGAACTACAAAGATAATGGTCTCGAGTTTTGGGGAGTGGCGGTGCAGAACGAGCCGGTGCAGGACCACGGCATCAATGGCCTCAACATGACGGCCGAACAGCAGAGAGATTACATCAAAATGAATTTGGGACCGACCCTCACGAGGAATGGCTTCGGCAAGAGCAAAGTGCACTTGCTCATCTTCGACGACACTTCACCACATCTCAGAGAATACGCCGACGTTATTCTGTCTGACGAAGAATCGGCTGAATATATATCTGGAATAGCGATGCACTGGTATTACAACCAACCGATGGGTCCGTTCCCAGAGCTTATCCTCGACTACGTCTACCAGAACTATCCGCAACACTTCCTCCTCAACACCGAGGCCTGTGTGCTGAAGGGGGCCGGCAATGGTCGCTGGGACTATGCGGAGAACTATGCGTTCGATGTGATCAGGGTAAATGTTCAATATTAAACTATTCATTTGAAGTCAAATTGACGTTGTGTTGAAGGACCTGAACCATTGGATGGTGGGATGGATGGAATGGAACATGGCACTCGACCTGGATGGCGGTCCCACTTGGATGAAGAAGCATGGCTGCGGAGGTCCCGTTTACATCGACCCCGCGCTCGGCGAGGCCTACAAACAGCCCACATTCTACGCTTTGGGCCACTTTAGCAAGTTCATTTCGCCAAATTCTGTCAGGATTTATCACGAGTTGACCCATGAAGTAGACGGCCTTTCGGTACTGACCGCCAAACGGCCCGACGGAGCGGTCGTTTCGGTTGTGCTCAACACTAATGACGAACAAATAGTATTAAACTTTATTGATTCGGACAATAAGTACTTCTCTAATGTCATATCTGGTCATTCGATTCAGTCGTATGTCTGGTGGCAGTGATTACAGACACCGGTGTTTACCATTTTATAGTTTTGATACCTTTATTTAAACTAAACTATGCCTTGTTGTTCACTCGCTTGTTATTGACTTGTTGTCGAATAAATATCGAGTTTGCAAACAATTCTTATTTATTGCACGACTGTAATGATGAAAATCTAATTAACAATTTGTTGAGTTGGTTAACCTCAAACATTATTTTCTATGAATTGACAAAATATTGTTCAGAAGCTCTCATTGTTTAGCTCTTAGTTAGCCATCACTTGGATTATTGACCAAATTGTCCGCCAATTCCTCGCGATTTGTATTGTTTTGTCTACTATTTAAGCCATTTGTAACTCATTCTCATTGTCTTTTGCATTCAGCTCTCAAACTGTTCAGTCATTTGATCACAAATTCAATTCACTTTTGATTTCAATTAAAATCTTTGTTTTCTAATCGAGTGTTCGATTGCATTCATTGATCAGTTCTTCGACTGATACCGATATCAAAGTCAGTTCAGCCGAACCACAACCTTAACCACTCTCTGCTCGACGGCCTCAGCGAAGAAATTCACCGATTGGTCGCCGTTCACCACAATATACTTGATATTAAAATATTACCTATAATTTTATTGATCGCAACTGTTGTTTGTCATATAAAGTCAGGTCATTTACTTCTTGAATGATTAATTTTAGATCGATATCTATGTTGCAATTATTATGACAACAATAAGGACTCGCATTCCTGACCAGAAATAGGCAGAAAATATCGATTGAGAAATTGAACACCAATAAAGTGACTTGCTAACTTAGTGCTAAGTGATCCAGGGTCACATTATTATTCTATTATCGTTATAATTTAGATAGAGGAAAATAAATTGATAATTCTTGATAATTGGAACAAAGGAAAAAACATGTGGCGTTTGTTTTCCACCAATTTGAAATAGGTGCAAATAATATGCCTTTAAAAACTCTTTTAAAAGATCTTGGCAAGTAATTATTATTAATAAATCATTATTAATCATCTAATCGATACGCAATATTGAAAAATATCTAGATAACTTGTTATTCTGCCAAAAATTGAGTATAAAATCAAACAAGGTAATGCCCGAAATCATAGTAACTTGATATCTGTAATTCTGTGATTAATGTAATCTCAAGTTAACCCCTGTTTCTGCACATATTCTCATTATGTAATTCTCGATAGGAATTTGGTATAAAATAGAGTTAAATTTTGTTAGCTCGCCATTCAATAGCAAGATGAAATCAGTGTTCATATCATTCTTGATTGTCTCAGCTCTGGTGCTGATGTCCGTCTCGGCCGACAAGGGTTGTCCGGCGACCGGCACTCTATCCGATATGGATGTGCCGAAGGAGTGCAGAGACGACTGCATCAAACAGTCGCCGGTTAGTAGACCTCATCTGTCATTTGCTTAACTCTCGAGATCTCGTTATTCATTCCGTTTGTCATTAATCAGGTTCTGGTCGGCAAATGCGTGAACGGCAAGTGTGACTGTGTGGTCAACCGCGGCGGTGGCTTCTACTGAGCCAAGATCACTCCAATGTATTGACTCAATTTAAAAATAGTCGAATGCAATAAATCTTTGTTGAATTGGTGTCGCATTCAATGCCATTAATTACCATATCTGTAGTTAATTAGTGGAAGCGCTCAACCGATGGCCGATCCGTCGCATCGACGGTCACATTGAACTCTGCACTGCATTAAGCGCTCAATTCATTGATATCTAATTCATTCGCCAATGACTTCCGTTGCAGTGAAATGAGTGAAATCGCTATAATTTCCTCGTTTGCGACAATAATACGAATCAATTTGTAACTAAAGCCCAGTTGTAATCAAATATTAATAGCCTCTCACTATCGACCGTATGTTTGCCTCTAATTATAATTATTGAGATTTGATTGGAAAAGCACTCGACTGGAGATCGACGTTAACCTCGGATCAAACTATCGATTGCCTCCACACTCGACACTGACTGGTCAGGTAAAGGACTGATCATTTATTCAGCAGCGCATAATAGAGCGATAGGTAGGTGTATGGCGCGATCAAGGTGCACTGTGCATGGTGCAATCAAATGGTGTTGTCGCCTGACAAACAAAACACCATTTGATTGTACTTTTCACTCAAAGCAAAATTCTAATTAACCTTGGTAATTGAAATTGCCAGTTGAAACGGGGCAAAGATGTCGCGACAAACAGTCTAAACAGAGGTTGGCCAACCAAACAAGCTAGATAACTGCTATTGCTTTGTAATAATTTGGATGATAGCAGGGTGAAGCCGGATCTAAACATTTGTTAATCAGTAATTACAAGTTAACTAGCACAACGACGGGTCTGGTGAGTGGCTCGCGATATGCGATAAGGCGAATAGGGGGCAAGATAACTTATCTGATCACCATTGGCAAATAGTATTCTGCGAGGAATTAACGAAATTCAAAGTAAAGTCCAACTTATGTGACGATAAGTGGCGATCGAATTTTACAATGAGTTTGGATTGATTTTGTTGGTGTTGTGTCACTGAATTGCCTTGAGCAGTCGAACAGTTGGACAGTTGCCTGGTCGAACTGGTCTATTCTTGAGCACCTTGGCTGCAACTGTTGGCCTCACTGAGGCATCGCTCGTTTGTTGACTCTCAATAGCAAACGGTTGGTCTCTAATTAGATTTACTCGTTTATAATCGTCAATCGAATCAACAAAATCAGACAAACTATGGACGCGATTGACGTAAGGATGTATTTATATCACACTTTCGCTTCTCATCTCACCTTAGAATTAGTGTTAGTGTTAGTGTCGGTCGATATCGCGATCGATGTGTCGATGAATTTGCAAATTCTCGCTCTTCGCTAATGAATAAACAAATTATGTGTTCAATGGAGTTGACCTTAATTTGTGGCCGCTATTAATAGAGCCAAGATCGTTCTGCAATTTCAAATATTTAAACACGTTCTTTGCTTGTCATCCGTCAGTGTAGCCTCGCTGATATGACACTGGACAACAACAGCAGTGGAGGTCTGACCACGTCTTCCGATTGCGATCAGTTAGTTAACAGAATTTGTCAAATGTCTCGAACGAGTGTCTCATTGTTCACATTGTCATCATTGCCAGTGTCGGGAGGGGTCCGACGCTCGACGAGAGTATGGAAGAGTGCCACCGAATCATCGAGCTTTGCATTACCAACCGGTTCGAGAAGGCTCTGGAGTTGTGCGACCAGTGGTCGGACACCAGTCTCTACCACTCTCACGGAAAATCACTGCTTCTCTTCATGAAGGCTGTGCTCGCACTGGAACCGGTAAATCACTGTTAATCGGATTCTATGATCCAATCGATTGCTACACAAATAGCATCCAAACGAGACATCGATTTGTTTTCTCAACAAATCGTTGCTTTTCTGGCAAAAACTTTTGTGTTAAGCACTTAAGTCTGCAATCGATTGCTTGCGATGTTTTCAACAGTAATTGTCGTCAAACTCGAAGAAAGTTTAGACTTTCGATAATCAATAGTCGAATAATTGTCAGAATAATTATTTATGGAGGAGTTGAGAATTTTATTTTGTACAAAGAGAATCTTGATTAATTAGCTTTATTTTGGCAAGCTAACTAATGAGAATGTGCTTGTAATGTTGCAATGGCTGCTATCAGCCCGAGGTCGCCCTCGCGATGGACGCCTGCAATAAGACAAACGATTTGTGCCATAAGTACAGAAGAAACCAATCGATTACTAATAGTGTCTCCAAATATATTTGGAGACAAAATTTCAACGATTTGAGTGAAGGTAATGAAGCGAACAGTCGTTTGCAAACTAGCAATCAATCAAACCTAAACCACTTGCAGAGGAGGTCCATGCTGATCTGGTGAACGCCGAGAACCTGCTGCTCCTGGCATTGCTCACATTCTTCAGCGATCAAAACATCCTGTCACTAGTGAAGGGAGCCTTCCGTATCAGGTCGTGTCACTCAATGTTCAAGTAGGTCTGCCTCTGTCGCACGCATCTGCCAACTGATGACAATATCCGACTTTAAGACATTGTCTGGAGATATCAGAGAAGAAGACCCAATGGAATAGCGAGTCATCGCGAGTGCACTTCGTCTCCGGTGTTCTGTTAGGCAACGGAGTCTTAAATCTGGTGTTTTCTCATTTGCCGAAACGAGTCCTTAAGATCCTCGAATTGATCGGCTTCTCGGGTGACCGCAATTTCGGTATGACATCGCTGGACAAGTGCGCCAACGACTCGACGGCTTTGCGTTACTTCCCGGCACAGCTGGTGATCATCGGCTACGAGACTTATGTCGTCCAGACATTCGCCGCTCGCCGACCGGACCTCGATTGGGTCGAGAAGTTCGTCGATAGTGGTCTCGAACAATACGAACAGGTATTCCAATCGATTCAAACTTTGTCAGTCAACCCAACTGTCACTTGTGACAGAGCGCTTGGTTCTTGTGGTTCAAAGCCAGGATCATTCAGCTGAGGGGTGACATCGAGAAGGCTGTCCTCTACTTCAACAAATGCATTGATTCGCAAAACGAGTTGAAACCAATGCATAACATCTGCTTCTGGGAACTGCTTTGGTGTCACTCGTGAGTAACTGTCACCAAAAGTATCGATTGGCTCACAGCCAACAATAATCGGCACCACTAATCAGGGTCAGGTTCGAGTGGGATTTGGCCGCCAATTACGCACAAATCCTGACCGACCACTGCAAGTGGTCAGCGGCCACATTCACCTACCAGAAAGCGACCTTTCTCTACATGAAAATGCTGGACGAGAACAAGCCAGAAATGCACAAGGACGTCTCGCAGCTGTTCAAGTGAGTCCAACACCTTGTCAGTGACGGCAATCATATTCTTCTCACTTCAGACGAGTGCCGGAACTGAAAGTACGAATCGCGGGCAAAACCATTCCTCCGGAGAAGTAAATTGTCTGATATTTGTTTGTCCCCTAAAAACTAATTTATGCCTCGATTTGCAGATATGTTTGCGTTAAAGCCGTCAAATACTTTGAGCAAAACGAGTCATTAGTTTTGCCGGCGTTTGTGAGTTGAATGCCATTTAGGGGTCGATTCGATTCATTTATCTGTTTATCGATCACTTTTAGGAATTGTTTTACATTTGGAACACGTTTTCGATAATCAATGGAAATCCTAAACTAATTGAACAGATATTTATGAGAATCAACAAAACGATACCGAAGTATATAAATGACAGTAAGTATTGACTCGAATCACGATTTGGCCAACGATTGACATTACGATTGACATTCACTCCAACAGAGGATTCGGTGAATGCGATCGAAAACTATTTATTATTACTACTACTGAAAGGCGTTTGTCATAAGATTGTGAGGGAGTATAACAGCGCTGAGAAGTGTTTCAACGAAATCATCAAAAAGTAATTATAAAACAAACCAATGAAACGATTGACTCAATTATCAGAATCTAATTATCAATCGTTTAGCGAAAAGCACATCAAAGGAGACAAACATTTGCTTCCGATGGCCTCACTCGAGATGGGATTAACCAAATTGGACGACCAGAGCTACTCCGAGGCCAAGCATTGGCTCAAGAAAGCCAAAAACGATTACTCGGGTTATTTGTTCGAAACAATGATTCACTTCAGAGCCCATTACGCTCTGCAAAGGGCTAAACAGCTCTTGAAAGAGGAGAATAAAAATTAGTCAATTGAGTCAATCAGTTTGGAGTGGATTCACATTTTAGTTTTAAATGAAACTAATAATCATAAACTAATAAATGTCATCAATAGCTCTAAAGTTGTTATCATTTTGAGCGACATTTCAATTGACAAAAAATCAATTTATTTGTCGACGAATAGTGAACTCGAAATGAGACAAAAGTGAACTAAAATTTGTAATTAAATTATTAAATATTTGTTTTATACAAATTAAATGTCAAAATAATAATTAATTTAAAGCCTATTCAACTGATATCACAACTCGGAGTGCGATTGAGTCTCAGTCTCCGAGTCTGAGGTCTGCGACGCCTTTATCTCATCGCCACTGGAATGTTGTGCCTCTTCTGTGGCCGGGGGTCGGCCTCCGGTCTGGTCCTCGGAAGGCACACCACTCTCTCCTGTGCTCTGCTCTTCACTCTTGGTCTCTTCAGAGCTCTTCGGCTCTTCAGCCGTCTTATTCGTCTCGGTTTCTGCAGTTTCCGACTGAAAGATGGAAAGTATATAAACAACTGATGCAACAAAAGTTAAGTATTGATTAGGACCTCATTCTTTTCGGGCACTTTCCTCTTGGGAGGAGTGATGCGAGCCTTGTTCAGCAAATACTTGACCTCGCGGTCCAGCGAACCGATCTTCTCGGCGATGGATTTCAGCGTCAACTTGGGCGTCTCGCTCTTGGCCAGTTTGTCCTGCTCGTCGGAAGTCGTCTGCAGCCATGTCTTGGTCTCGACGATCATCTTGCTCAAAGTGGTGATCTCCACTTCGGTGAAGATCTGGTCCTCCTCCGACACGTTCATTATGCCCGAGTAAAACATTTCGCTCATATTAAGCATATTGTTGAGCGCACCGACAGCTTCGGGTCGGTCGCGATGTTCGCGCACCCGATCGAACAGGTTTTTGGTCAGACTTTTAAGTTCCGAAAGCTTTTCATTGTATTGCTTGGTGTCGGCGCCGTCCGACTCGTACTCTAACCACTCAGAAGCGGCCGATAACTTGGCCTGAATCTTGGTCTTTTCGTCTTCAGTGGCCGCCGATTCATATTCTTCCGAATAGAGTTTGTCTTTGGTCTCAATTATGAACGACTCCAAAGTGTTCTTTGCTATATCTCTATTCAACTTTTCCTCTTCTTTTTCGTCCAATTCCTTCAGTTTATTCTTAGATTCCTTCACCAAATCTTCTGGAGGTTCGGCCAAATCCAAGATAACGACTGAAGTTTCGATGGGTTCTCGAATTGTTTTCGTTTTCAATTCCTTTTTAGTTTCATTTTTGTTTTGATTGTCGGTTGCGTTGGTTTCTGATTGGTTGGCAATCGGCTGACCCTCACTCGTAGTCTCTGTCTTATTGTCAGAGCTTTGGTCCGGTTTGGTCTCAGTTTTGTTGGCCTCAGCCGCGGGTTCGGTGTCGTTGGCCTTCCATTCGAGACCAAAACTTAGTTAAATTATTTGCAAATAGCGCTCACCTTTTCAACGACTGTCTCGTCATCTTTGCCGCCAAACAATTTCGATATCGATTCGCCAAACTTAGAGATAGCGTCGCCGACAATATTGCCGACCTCATCGCCATCGGACTCGACTTTGGTCTCGAACACTGCCTCTACATTCTCGAGGTTAAGAAGTCCGCTCTCATCCATACGGAAGTGAGCTTTGATTCCCTTCGAGTCCTCACTCGGGTGTTTGCCGATGGCATCGGACACACCTTTTAGTGATACCTTAGAAATTGAATCAAATTAGAAGTCAATTACAGATAACAAAGAGCACATACATTGAAGATATTCGACGAGAAATCGTCAATTTTCTGGCCGTAATTGACTGCAAACTCAAAGTCTTTGTGATGTTTATTGAAAGTCAAAACCTTCTTCTGTGGGAAAGCGTTGTTCCGACCGAACAGAGTTCTGGACAACACCTTCTTTGAGCCGTCATCGGTCTCGCGTTCAAAATCCACTTGAATTGGGTACAGATTGGCGTCTTTCACACCAAAATGCTTGACTTTGAAACCTATCGATTAAGAGCTCATTAATAATTGAACGACAATCACGAGAGACAACCTTTGGAGAGGTGCGCCGCCTGATAGGCCGCTCCCATGGCCGCCCCCTCGTCAGCATTGATGCTCTTGGACAATTCTTTGTTGAAATACTGCTGCAAAACCTGCTGGACTTTAGGCACTCTAGTATTACCGCCAACAATGATGACCGAATCGATTTCGGCCAACGTATAACCAGATGTCTGGAAGGCCTCTTCGATCGGCTTAATCAACCGGTCATCCAAGAGGTCAGCGCATAAATCTTCGAACTCTTGTCGAGTGACCATCGATTTCAAATCGATATCATTCATCACATTCTCGACCTGTGCCTTGTGTTCTGTGTTGGCCGACAATACTTTCTTCAGACGTCCCGCTTCTTTGAACAACTTAGCCATTGCTCTATTGTTGGACACAATCTCTTTCAATGGCTTCTTCGACTGTTCGGCAAACAGTTTCGCCAAATGATCGCGTAATCGGATTTGCATTTCAAGGCCTCCGAGTGTGCGGTCATAACCGACTCCTTTGACTGTGAGCTGCGGATTGGTCTCAACGAAACCTCTCTCTTTGGATTTGATCAGTTGATAGGAGACAATAGTAGCTGAGGTACTGCCGGCGCCCATATCGTAGAACAAATAGTTGGTGACAGTTGTGTTGAAGTCTTTGCGGCGAAAGACTCCGAAGTTGAGAGCGAAGGCCGTATTCGAATTGATCAGTTGAAGGACCTTAAGATTGGCCAAACTGGCGGCCGACATGAGTGCTCGGCGCTCGGCCTGAGTGAAGTAGGGCGGAACTGTTATGACACAGTCGTTGATCTTTTGCTTTGACGCTTCTTCGGCGAACAACTTGGCCTTCGACAGCATCATTGATATGAGCTCTTCAGGAGTGAACTTATAACCATCAGATGTGGACAGAGTGACGCCTACGACGATAAAGAGATTGAAATTCTCTGTCAAGCGATAGACAACTGACCATTAAGTGTGTCCTCTATCTTATGATAGGGGAAACGTTTGCGGAACAACTGAACGGCCGAAGAGTTCTGATATTTGGCCAACAAGTCTAGAATATAAGTGAAGGTCTTCTCAGGGAATCGGGTGCCGACAGTGAGCGCCGAATCGCCGATTAGTCGCTCGCCATCTCTGAACGATATGGCGATCGGTGTCTTCCGACCGGAATCGGTGTTTAACACGATTTCCATCGGAACTCCCGGAGAGACGATCGCGACTTTCATCCACTCTGAGCCCAAGTCAACGGACATTACGGCCACGGAGTTGGCTAAACAAGAGAAGTCAAAGTAAATCACGAGAAGAGTTGCAGACGTGGACTGAGTTGTACCCGAATTGACGGCCAGAGTGACCAACAAAAGAGTGGAAACGATAAGTCGAAACGTGGATGACATGGATGACATGGCTGAGGTCTCAGGTGGTGCTCACACTTCACGTGAATGCGATTATGCGATTAAATATATTGCTCAGTGCCTCGAGGGCTGACTCGGCGGTGACCAGACGGGCGACGGACCCACTCTCGGTGTGTGGCAGCGGTGGTCAACGCTTGGAATTACTTGTTGTGGAGATCGCCGGCAAAACAGATGACGAGTGGATTCATCGATGACATGTTTAACGTGTTTGACGTGTATTGGCTCAGAGCAGAGCTGATGTCAGACTTGCGCCGAAGACACTGACAGATGGCTCTGAGGCCGACCATCGATGGCTTGAGTGCGAGAGAGTGAAGAGCTTCAGCACAAGTGATTTGGGATCCGATCTGTGCTGTGCTTTAGTGCAGTGCAGAGCCTATGCCTATGCACTGAACCGCTGTTCGCTAGCCGTCAATGTCTTCGCCAACATCTCTGGCCATCACATCCAGAGAGTGACTCAAATGTATTGAAAGTGTTTGGAGTGAGAGAAGAGATGACCACAAGTGAGAAGAGGTGTCTCTCCGGCCGTCCTTTGATCTGAGAGCGGATCGCGAGGTAATGGAATGTTTAATATGCCAATGTTTAGCACCTTGATCATTTGGCTGGTTGGCTGTTCGAGTGCAGCAACACAGCCTTGACAATTTGACAGAGCATCCTGATCAAATTGCACACCCATTCATGTATTCATGTATTGTATTGCATTGTTGGCTCGGTTTGCTCAATGTTACTCCGCTTATTGAATTTATTGGCAATTGGCAAGGTGAATTAGAGTGAAATCCGATTGATAGCATTGATATTATGAGCCTATTTTGATGGGTGAGACGCGATGCGACTCAACTGACTGATACACTGATACACTCATTATGTTTGACATGTTTGCCAATATTATTAGCAAAAGTAAATTTGATTGATAATTTGATATCTAATCGTAATTGGCCGGAAAAACATGAAAATCTAGATAATGAGCGTGGGACATTTGTTTATACCGCTATTTATCTCATTCATACTTTTTCGGATCGACTAGATTAACTTCAGTTATTCATATTTCAAGTTCATAGATCATTTAGTGAATTTCCACGTCTGAATCGGTTTTTGGAATTTAGGTTGAATTCTTGTTAGAATTATTTTTCCATTTTTATCGATGAAAACTGGAAAAATTATTTTTCCACAAAAGTGTCTAGCTTAAAAAATACTCTTGAATTGAAGATAAGACTCGCATTTGTTGTTTATTTTCGACTTAATGTTAAGCGATTCCAATATCTTTAACGAGCAATAAATCGGTGTTTATGTGTAACTCGACCAATAAGATTAGATCACCAATAATTAACCAGCAATTTGTCGAACAATTGTGCTGTTAGACAAACAGTTGCCTTGCTCATTTGATCGAAAGTGAGTCAGCTATTGACAGGAACATCGGTGGTTGTGATGAAATGACGGCTAGAATTGTAAATAAGGGAACGAGTTTGCATCGACGTGAGCCAGTGCAAGCCAATGTGAGCCAATATGAGCTAGGCCACTTGCACTTGGCAGTGAGGCACTACAACAGATATCCGAGACTCCAATTATTGAGTGGCTTTTACGCTAATTGACAAACATGGTAATTGAAAAACATCTCTCTGTTATCTCGAGTCGAATTGCGATAGGAAAAAAATAGAAATAGGACTAGTAATTGGCGGTGTTAGTCAACAATTCGACATCAGCTTGATGCATTGCTCGCTGCTCGCTAGCGTCATAATGTCAAGCACCATCCTATGCCTTGCATCACGCAGCAATTCCAATCCCATCTTGGTTTCCCATCAGGAAAGCAGCAATGCCAATGCCAATGCCAATGCCTGCCAATTACTGGCAATGCCTGTGCCTGTGTCGGTGCTCAAGGTGTGCAGTGCAGTGATGGGAAGTGTGACCGAATCGCACTCTCGTTGGGCTCACATCAGGCCATACCTGTACCCCAGCCTCAGCCGAATGAACTAGTCTTGGCTTCGAGTTAGTCGCCCAGCGTTTTCCTCATCTCAGATGTATGTGTCGGGTGAGTCGAGTCAAAGCCTAAACCCGTTTGGCCGTCAGTTCACTCCTTAATACAGTCTTCGGCGAACCCAAAGGCACCGGAATTACAAATGGCTTTTGGATGCCATAACCGATCGGTCAGTGAATCGGCGAAAATCCCATGAATTATGTGCCAAAAGGGACTAACCGTTCACTTCGGAGCGATGGCAGCTGAGGAGCGCCGGCTTATATCCGGAGCTTAAGTGTTAGTCACAACTAAATTAGATTATTTGTTCGGAACACGAGCTGACGGTCGGGCCGTGTCTGCCGCTACTGCCAGGAGCTAAGAGTGAGACATACCTGGAGTGGAGAGACAGACAGACACCACATCAGACTCTAAGACCAGGGTAGCGGAAAGACTTAACCGCTAGGGGGGGGGGGGTAAATTTTGCCTTGCCCATAGGAAACAATGTTAAGGATTTTTGTGGCTCTAGGGGGGTTTCAGAGGGGTTTTTGAAGTACCAAAGTACCTCCAGAAAAAAAACGTCACGGGGGCAAATAGGGGCAATTCAGTTAAATTAGCTGTTTTTAAGCTTAAAATAGCGCAATTTAGCTAAATTTAGCAGATTTTAGCAACAATTAGGCTTAATTAAGCTTAAATCTAGTTAATTTAGTTTAAATTCAGTTTAAATTTAGTTTAAATCCAGTTGAATTGGGAAAAATCATGTGAAAAATAGATATTAAGGGGGACCCTTTGCTATTTCTCGGACCCTGTCTAGGGGGGATTTTCCAAATTTTCGGCTCCAGGGGGGGTTTTGGAATCCCCCTATTCCACTACCCTGCTGTAACATTATAAGTCTAACTATTAGGGTAATAAATTAATCTTGAGCTTTTTAAAATGCGAATAAAATGCATCGCTGAAATATCTATGAAATATTGAAGCAATATTGAAGAATATTGAAGCAAACGCAAAGGTCTATGATTCTCATTATTTTGAAGAGGGGGGTTGTTGAGAAACTTGGAACTTTGGGTTTGCTCTAATATTTCATAAATAACCAGTTCACAGTGAAATCATCCATAGTGTCTATAAAACTAGAATAAATGAAGTTTCTTATTCAATTTACAGAATTGAGCTTACTCATCCCGTTTGCATTTTAATCGCATTTTAAAAAGTTCAAGATCATTTGATTCCCCTAATAACAGTTTATAAGAAATACTGCATTTTGTGTTGCTATGGGTTGTTGTGCTGAGACTGAATTATTAACCAAGAATTTTTCAATTTTTGCATTAAGAGAATAAGTCTCATTATTGTGGCTTGATATTTTTCAACAAGAACATTGCAAACATTCTTCATCTGAACAATGCAAGTGTTGACAAGATAATGCGCGTCAGCACAATGTCAAATCACTTGAAAATAGCTTTCAATCGAATTAAATTTATAATTCAGTCTAAATAATATTAAGTGATGTCATTGCTCGGTCATTGTACGATATTCAAGAACTTTGATGTTTACATTGATATCATATCAAAGGCGGAAATGTAAACACAAAATGTTGCCAG